>LPNX010737694.1:139688-162150 GCA_001517045.1 Pseudotsuga menziesii
AGTCCCCACCCACCTAATCCTTTTGGAACCATGATCCTTTTCCAGTTTACCCATGGAGTTACCTGATCAGCCTTTTTGCCGCTCCATAAAAATCTAAAGCATATCCTTCTTATCCTTTCAAGAATCCCTTTCGGAATCCATGAAAGGGACATCCAATAAACCGGTATTGCCTCCAATACTGCTTTGACCAAGACAAGTCTGCCAACTCTAGAGAGCCACTTATGACTCCAAACCATGAGTCTCTTCTCTACCTTCCCAACCAACCATAGCCAATCCTGTTTCCGGTACAAGTTAGCTTTCAGAGAAAAAGCTAGATACTTAAGACCAGCATCCAATCCAACTGTAATGATAGGAAATAACCTCCTAAGTTCAGCCTCCTCTTCTGGTCTTAACAGATGGGTTGTCAGTGAAGATTTGCCAAAATTTATCTCCATTCCAGTGGCCTTAGAGAAGAGGGTCAGAATCTCCTGGAGAACTCTAGTTTCTTCTCTAAAACCAGAGCAGAAAATCAAAACATCATCCACAAAAAGTAGATGTGTTACATAGAGATGTGAAGCTAGCTGAATCCCAACAAATTGACCTTCCACTTTAGCTGTTCTTAAATCCCTACTTAGACCTTCCGCTACTAGCAGAAAAAGGAGCGGAGACAAGGGACACCCTTGTCTTAGCCCACGCTCAGCATGAAAAAAGGGTGAGGCCGCACCATTAATTAACACAACAAAGGAAACAGTAGTTAAACATGACATAATCCATCTTATGAAATTTATACAGAAACCAAGATGGGTAAGAAGCAACCTCAGATAGAGCCAGCTAACTTTATCATACGCTTTAGAGAGATCAAGTTTGAGAATAGCCCCCTTTAGCCTCTTAGTTTTTAAGCTATGGAGTCCTTCCTGAGCAACCCCAATTGCTTCATGAATCTGAAGACCTTCCAAGAAACCAAACTGCTCATCTAAGATATGATTAGAGAGGATGATATTCATTCTAAGCGCAATTACTTTGGAGATAATCTTATAGACACAATTGCACAAGGAGATAGGTCTGTAGTCATTTAGGGTAAGGGGATTATCTGACTTAGGGATAAGGGCTATAAATGTAGAGTTGAAACTAGCAGGGATCCAACCTGACATCCTTGAGTCTTCAATAGCCTGCAGCAAATCCTTCCCCAAAATATCAAATAGTTCCAGGAAAAAATCAATCGTCCAGCCATCTGGTCCTGGACTTTTATCTTTCTGAAAACTTCCCATAACCTTTTTAAGTTCTTCTTCAGTCACGACCCTCATCAGATCCCTGTTTCCTTCCTCATCCACAAAACTAGGAAACATCTGAGCCACCCTGATGACCTCTTCAATTGTAGCCTACTGAGGGGCTTTAAACAATTGCTGAAAGTGATTCACCCCGCACCGAGCTTTATCTTCGAAGGTTACATGGGTGGATCCCTCCTCATCCTGCAAACTCCAAATGGTGTTACCCACCTTCCTTCCATGAGCATATGCATGAAAAAATTTGGTGTTATCATCCCCACATTCAATCCAAATAGCTCTGCTTTTAAGCCTCCACGCTTCCTCTCTTTCCAGAAGAAGAATATTACGCCTTCCCTCCAATCTAGTTAAAGATTCCTTCGATTCAAGTGAAGAGAGACCACCACCCTCACCTTCATAGATCACCGACAAATCAGCCTCCACCTGTTTCAACTCAACATCTGATCTGCTCCTTTTTTCAGCTGCCCAATCCTTGATCCAAGCTTTTAATCTTTTAATATTATCTGCAAACTGCAAAGCAGCCGACCGATCATATACCTCCCCTATAGGGTTCCAGTGAGTGATGAAAAGGGCTTTGAATGTCTCGTCCTGGAGCCAAGTTTTATTGAATTTTAAAGAACTCGGCGGGTTAATAGGCCCCTTTTTGATTTCAATAAAAACCGGGAAGTGGTCAGAATGTCCCCCACTGCCAACCCACTGTCTAACTAGGAAAGATCTATCCACCAACTGCTCAGTTATCAGAAAGCGATCAAGCCTTTTTGCCACTCTGGCCTCTCCACTTCGATTGTTTCTCCAAGTTGGCCTAATCTTTACCAGTTCAATATCCAACAAACCTTTCTCTACCAATTTCTGAATAAAATAATCTGTCAGAGGATCTGCACGAGCACGTGGTCCCCAAATCTCATTCTGCCCCAAAGAAAAGTTGAAATCACCACCCATGACAAGTGAGTCTCCACTCACCAGAGGATGTTGTAGCAAATTATCCCAAAAAAGGCCTCTGTTCAAGTAAGGCCCATATACATTAAGCACTGGAAAAGTGAACCCCAGCTCTTCAGAGTGAAATTCTGCTCCCAAGACGGAGTCCATCCCCCAAGCACTAACCAGCTTAACACAACACTTCCTCCATCCCACAGCCAATCCCCCAGAACGACCATTGGCATCGAGAGTAATAAAAGACCACCCGGGCAACCAAAGTTCAAGCCGCTCCTTAATCACTTCACCAACTCCTAGAGTCTCTTGTAGCAGAATCACATCAGGATGTTCAAGAGTAAGCATCCTAATGAAGGCTGTTTTCTTCACAGGCCCAGCCAGCCCTCGACTGTTGAAGGACATAAGTTTCATTTCCAACCTCTTTTCATGGCCTTCTTCGCTCTAAGGGCCAATTCAATCGTTAATTGTTTTCCATCTAGAAGATCCTCCTTAGCTCTGGACTGAGCCTTAGAGAGGTTTGTTTTCCTGCCCCTACCCCTTCGAACAGGCGAGGATTTGGCTAAACCTGAGGCAGTCTTAGATCTTGTTCTTAAGAAATAGACCGAATCCGAAGATTCAGTAGGGGAAGGACAAGTTTCTTCACAAGGAGTTCCAGGGTCAGGTTCCAAACAAACACTGGAAGGCTTTGTCACATCTAGAAACAGTTCAGGAGCACTAAGAGCCAAACCAACAATAGGGGCAGAATCAACCTCAACAATAGAAGGAGAGGGCACAGTAAGAGGTGTAGAGGAGGGCACAAAAGATGGAAAGGAAGGGCCCGCCCGACCCGAAAAAGACAGTTTCCTTAAACCCTCAATCCAGTCCAAGCCTAAGAAAGAGACATTATTCAGGAACAAATTAACATGAGGAGACAAAGGAGGAGTGGAAATACCCGGGCAAGAAGGAACCTTGGGAGAGGTGACAAAAACCGTATCTTGAACCTGAGCAGTCGAATCTGGAAGTCCTTCGGCCCTAGCTGGGCTAGTAATGAAAGGTTCTTCGCGGACCGGATCACTGACATGTTCTTCTACATGAATGTGTGCTAATCCAGGAGACTCAGCAATCTTCACAGGCTGCCCCTCATCTGAAGCCACAGGGCCTTTCCTTCTAAAACCAAAATGAGCATGCTTTGGTAAAGAACAATTTGAGGCCGGATGACCATATGCGTGACAACGCCGGCAACGGAATGGGACATTTTCGTAATCCAGGATTTGAGGAATGATCACCGGTCCCCAGTCCAGATTGATAGATTCTGCGAGACCTTCCCTAAGGTTAATGTTCACCAATATTCGAGCAACCTTCTGCTCCTGGGTTTCCAAAAAAGATAAGTCTGCCTCCAGAAAAGTACCCAAGATGTCTCCAATCCTCCTGAAATGGTACAAATCCTAGAAATGTAGAGGGAGAGAAGGCATTCTTACCCAAATAGGAACTTCATCCACCCTTTCTTTGCTTGCATCAAACAAAGGGTTCCACTTTTTCAGGAGAACAGGTGAATGATTAATGTTCCAACTCTTGCTCTGGATCCAGTTGAGGTCCTCCTCCTTTGCCAGATTAACCGCAAACCATCCTCTATTCAGCATCACCACCTTCGGGGTATAGCCAAACTGTTCCCCCCAAGAAACCCTGGCCCATTCCTGCACAGTCTTTTTTGCAAATTGCCGCCCCATAGCTCTCCCCACCAGTATGCAATTCGCCATCTGCAATACACCATCCCAAGCTAGGTCTTCCCCCACAGCATAATTCCGAAGCTTTTTAGTTTTGATCCAGTTCCTTCTTCGACGTTTTGGCGGGCCGCCTTCCACAGCTTTTCGACCGGCCAAACCCTCCAAATGTCCTCGACCTCCAACCGTGTTGACCCCTCGTGGGGAGCCGAAACCACGCTGCTCCGCTACACCCAAGGGAAACCTCCTATCGACCACCGGAGAGAAACCTCCAACCCCACCGCCCTACAGGAACCTTCCCTCCCCCTCATCAAGAAACACCTGTGCAAAAGCCTCCACAGGTTCAAGCCCTTCCGTAAAGCCAGGTAACGAAAACCCTAAATTGCTGGGACAATTACCAGTCACCCGCCGGCATGGGTTGTCCAGTAAATCGTTCGGAAGGAAAGAGTTCCCCTGAAAAACTTCAGTAAACTGACCCCCCGGCGAGACAATGAAATCCGAGGGAAAGGTAACAGCCTCCAGATCCAACGGCCCTGATTTAGCCAAAGCAAGTGCATTCGGTCCCAGCCTTGGGAAGTCCACCTCCTACTCCAGAAAAACTCCACCTGGCACTCCCCAGATGTCAGTGCTTTCCAACGGATCACTAGAATAGTCCACAACCTCAAAGTCCTCCATTGCTACCAAGAAAGGTAACCGTGAAAGTCACCAAACCCCACAAAACTTCCAGCTGCAATGTAAACCCTAATAAAAACCGCCTCCAGCTCAGTCAAGACAGCTTCACAGTCATCGAACCTGCACAAATGTGAAAAAACAGTTGTTATTCCAAGCCCCCAGCCATAGCTAGAGGCCTGTATGACATATTCTGATAGTACTATGGCATCAAGGCTTCACGCATGCAGTCACCGCCATGTTCACCTCATCCTTACACCAAGTGCAATAGAAATTTATATACTACAAAAATATCTATTTAATTTGAATAGAGGCTCTAGTTGAGCCATATTACATTAGAAAGCTATAAATTAAATGAGTTAGTGCTTCCTCCTGAAGGAGGAGCACTACAGTGCATATCTACAAGTTGGGGCCGAAATCTTGTCTATGAAGGGCACAACAGTTGGATTAGATCTCATATTTGGAGTTGCCATTTTCCCTCTCTTCTCTTATATTCATTTGCAATCGTTCTTCAGCTCCTGTAGCAAGTTTCTTCTATGCATTTGTAGCTTTTGTAGTAGCCATCAATGCTCTCTATGTAATTATCGAATTAATGATAAATATTTGCAGTGATTATCCTCCTATTGTTCTTAATATTCAAGCCATTGGTTGATCTATCATAGATCTGTTGAAATGGTCGTTCTATCTTAATGTATTGTGCATGAAACCTTCATAAGAGTCCCCTAAAGTATGTTAGTGGGATATTTAACTTGGTTTGGGTGCTATTGAATGTATTTGGGGTTATTTTGGAGAATTCGAGTGGCTTATGAGATGTTTGGGAAGAGTTGGAAATCAAGTCCTTCTCGATATTGAAATTTTAGCTAGTTTTCATAGATTCAAATTTATGCTTATGGAGCTGCTAATGTTTGACCAAATCTGAAATATATAAAGGTTCCTTATTGCTACATTGAGAAAATAACCCTTCCTTTGAATCTGGTGAGAGGGTTGGTACTTTCAATGTTTTAATATTAATAATATAGAGGTTCCATACAGACTACTTGAAGGAAGTCCTGAACCAGATATAATAACCAACTATCAAACTTTATATTAGATCCGAATTGAGCATAATTACAGTGGGTTCAAAGAGTATTTTATGGGCTACACATCCTAATTCATCTGCCATCACTTACATCTGGTATATTACATTGGTATATGACGTCTATCTCATGTGTGATGGATATATGTATTAGTTGGGATGCAAACCATTGGTAGAAAGATTTGTTAAGTCCATGCTGTTGAAATTACACATCTATACCATCCATAAGCATTCATAAGCCACTACTTGGATTAAGTTGAAATCCAACATAATTTCATTTGGAAATTTGAGTTAATATTCCTACGTTTTTAATTGGAGATATTATAGTCGTATTAGAGCATGTTCCTCGACTGTTATGGGAGCTAAAGAGGAATTTTGAAAAAAAATGTAGATCAGAACTTTCAAAAAGAAGAAGTGCAGTGGGTGTAGAAGAAGAAAATTCATTCATGGCTATATTTGTAGATGGCATAATGTTACCCATTTTCTTTCCCACCTCGCCCGTTAAGGAGGAGAATATTGAGTGGGGGAAGTTAATGAATGGCCATGAGAAGCTATTGAATAACCTTGATAAGACACGATAGGAGTTAGAGCATAATTTGGAGTAGTGTAAATCCTTGCTACTAAAATGATCTCCATCACAAATTGTGAAAAGGATGTGAGGTGTCTTTACAAATAGAGCCTCCTAAGGGTTCTGTGATGAGTTGAGTTCCAATGGTAGTGAATTAGTAGTCCTTAATAAACATACAAATGATCTTGAGCAAAGAAAAAATCATCTATTGTGTGGTAGAACCACATAAATTGAAACCATATGCACAAAATCCCTTCTGCCAAGTGAGAATTTGAATCAAGAAGGATCACATTTTGCACCCTTGACCCTTAAGATTGAACACAAAATGGAGAAGCATGCCATCAAAGATCAACCACTTGTGGAGGATGCAAACACAATACCAAGGTATGACAAAAATTCTGATTAAGTTTGCAGCTGTCATATTTCCTTGGATCACCACGAGATAGTATCCATTTCACATGAGGATAATGGTATTGAAGAATCTTCTAATGTTGATTTAGTTATTAAATATGAATTATGTACTGTGGATTCATGCCACAAGCATTCTTATTGTTTATATCATCCCTTAGAATATGTAAACAAGACTGAAGACTTGGGAAATGAGTGGTTGCAACGAGATATGGAAGCAAGTTTGTTGGCATCCCAAACAAGGCAATATGAAGAATCATAGATGCATAATGTTCAACTTCGTGAGGAGTTGGATGAGTTACATCCTTCATCCTACATGGCTAATAGTCAGTGGTATATGGAAAGTGGCATTATTGATGTGATGGTGGAACCTCATGTGAAGGGTGAGCATGAGGAGCATTCATATTTGTAGGTGCTTGAGGTGAGAATTGACATGGAGGATGTTGGGCAAGCACTTGTTTTTGATTAGGAGGATAGTGAGTTGCATTTATGGGAGAGAGGCTTGGCCATGGAGGAGGTGGCTAAGGACATACCTTATGGACCATCCAATATGGGAGCATATGCATCCATGTATTTGGTGGATAGTTATGTTATCACATATACATTCTGCAGCTGGCCTACCATGATGCAACATACATACTTGTCTCTTATTCTATTTCAAACTATTTTTCACATGGGGTATTAGCGTGGATCATTAAAACTTCAACCACTCCAAAGCCTTGTTCAACATATTTTCCTTGCCAGGACTGATATTCATTGGTCCATTGAGATGATTTCAGTAATTGACCTAGTTCATTCCAGTAGTGTAGTAGATCAGATGCGGTCCACACAGTCGCACACGGGTCCTATCAGTTAGAGACATGTATATATGGTGAGATCAGATATATGCTTCTTTGATCCGATTTTCCTCTATGATGTATTTCAATAACCTATGCTTGTCATGTTAGGATGATTATGGTGACCCATGCTTATATTGTACTAATGCTTAAACTTGTGGCATGTTTAATCAAAGAGCTGGCCGTGAAGAATATTGCTCATGCCATGCTTGTACAAATATTAAACCTTAGTGCTAGGATGGTTTCATATGTCACTTGTTCCCATCCATCCAGTCCATCCATGATTCATTTTTAACCCATGACTTTAGTTTGACCAAGACTTATGAGATTGAAGATCACTTTCCCCACTTTGACCCCTATACATGATGGATCCCATGTTTTCTGTGTCTCGGCTTTGAGTTATCCCGGAGAGTGTCAGCTAAAACTTGAAGCAATGTGTTTACCATCATTACGTGCATTATTGCCATATATTCTATCTGTTGAAATGCAAAGCTCCCAAACAAATGCAAAATGTGTCTTTAGAAACAACTCAAAGAAGGGCTATAAAATAAAATTGTGAAAAGGACTAAAAGAAAAGTAGTGGATAAAAATATGCTAAATCTAAAGACGGTTGGCCATCATTTGAAATCTAATGATTAATTCCTCATGGAGCCTACGAGTTTTGATGTGAGATGGGGCAAGGGACTGCTAATTCTCAATGTCCCCTAGGATCTCCGCATTACAGTTCTTGTGTACTCAACACAAGGGTCCTAGTAAAGATCTTCACATAGTTTTTTCTTAGCTTGGATGCGAGTTGTACACATGTTTTAAAGTTGAATGGGCTATTTTCAGTTTGTCTTATCCACTTGTGAGACACCGCCATCCCCTATTGTTCATTTGTCATTTGTATGTCACTGTGGTTATGTGTAATTGTATACATTATGAAAGATCATATGATCAAAGTCAACTACAAGTATTTTCCCTTAGCCTTATCCTTGTTCTCCATCCTCACACAACATTAGCACACTGTTTACACTTTGTAAGTATGGCATGAACAAGCAGACTTCCAAAAGGTTCCAAGATTGTTCAGAAGCACATATCTTTCTGAATATTATTATTATTGTCACCATGATTATGAACAACATTGATTTAAGCTTGGTTTTGATATACACCATTGGAGCATTTCATACCATGGATGTTTACAAGATCATATTGTTACAATATCTCACCTTCGGTATGGGTACTTTGACTGGGTCAACCCATTGGACCAAGTCAAACATGGTTCCCAAGGAAGTGACTCAAAAAACAACATGATATATATTTGTTCCAGACATGCCTAGGACCAATACCGTGGTTTTAGTTTTGAGAGTTTCTCCCTGGTTCTCCTAATAAGTGATTATTATCACTTAATTATTGGTCAAATGATTAAATTTTATTACAGATAGCAGTACGTTGTATCCTCCTAGAGATGATCAGTGTTGGCTATGAGTAATCACTTATACCATTCTATAATGTCTCTAGATCATCCAGATCATCCAGTTTTCCCCATTTCTCATCCTGGACAGAGTTATGGTGGATTTATCATTTTCCAGAGGATGTATCAACAAAAATGAACTAGGAATTTAACTGAAAAAATTGATTTGGCCAATTGGATTAAGGAAATGGCTTGGAAATTTGGCAGTTGATGTGTCTCAACATCCTCAACAGTCCCTCAACATTTTTTAGTTAGCAGATGTCCAAATTATTTTATTTTGGCTCAGATAATGAAGAAATCCCCCCAAGAGGCACCCCCTCTACTTGGATAATAATGTATTTCACTGTTATATCATATTATTTGAAGTTGTAAAGGGGCCTAGGGTGAATTAATCCCCTAGTGACCCCCTCTCATGTACTAATATGTCACACTTTATGTTATATTGTGACTTCCACCTAGGATAGGTGTCCTTGAGCAAAGTGCGCCCCCTTGGTTGACTCAGTCACTTGATCAATGTATTGATCTTTGTATTTTTGATCTCCACCGTCGAAGATGTTTTAATCTTGACCATCAGATGATATTTTTTTAGAATGTGGGCACACTCTCAAACTATTTAGGAGAGGTGACCCCCCCCCCCCATTGAATTCATGAGCTCTTGCACCATAATTTGAATAAAATAGACTTGTTTGGGATTACTCTCTGTGTATTTTGTAAATGAGTTGATGATTTGATGATTGGAATTGTTTCTCTTCTGTACCGAGTTTTATTCATGATATATCTTGTATTTTTCCTTTACCCATTTCATTTGTAGGAAAGGAGGCGCGCTAGGAGAGAGAGAGGACGTTTATGTGGGGAAACCCACCATCGTTCCGACTCTTGGGTGTTCGGTTCAAGGAGTATTTATTTATTATGAATTTTTACTCCTCGTTCTTTCTTTATTATGTAGACCTCGTTCATCTGTCTTATCATTTGATTATCTCTAACTTGGCATATTGAAGGGGGAGTCAAGGTGATTGGATGAAGCTCAACTACGTCAAGATATTATCCGAAAACACTCATTTAATCAAGGAGGAAACATTCTTCAACATTTTTGAGGTCATATGCAAAATCCATGCATGTATCACAGGTAATTTCTCCCAATTTTAATTTCTGTATGCATTGCCCATCATTGCTTTCATTGAAAAACCCTTGTTTAGCATTAGGAAAAATCACCAGACCAAATTACATTGGGAATCTGCAATTTTGGCGATCTGGGTTTTGTACGGCATACCAAAAAAACCCCTCTCCCTAAAAAAATTCAAGCTTGGACTCCTCTTCCCATCCCCAAGCACTGGTTTTAGTCTGGGAGAAAACACCCCTGTTTGGTTTGCTAGCCATTTTTCCAGTGTATTTTTGTCCGGTTTCACTTGGGTATTTTTCAGTGTTAAATCATTCATCCAAGTTAGTGTGCAGGAATCCATAATTGTAAATATCAACTACGTCCTAGGGATTTCTCAATTATCTTCTTAAGTCCCCAAGGTCTGAGTTTGGTCATTTGAACCGACACACTAAAATCCTAGATCTGATTCGAATAATTGCAAGCCACCTGATACTTTCACTTGAGTAAAATTTCCAGTATAGAATAAACACCATACTTAGGTATCCTTAATTTGTGTCTTATCCTTAAATCTATGGTTTTAGACACTCACCTTACGTATTCTCCGTCAAGATTATGATATGGTGATTTGTCTTAGATATTTGCTTTTAGAATCAATCTGGGTCTCCCCTTTGTCACTTGGGATTCTCTAGTGGCATAAAGCGAAGGAATACCTTACCGACGTGACAACCATCCATATTTTGGGGGTTAGGGTTTTTGTAGGTCGCGACTTTGGTTTCCTGTCCCCTCTGCCATCCAATATTAGATTCATCTATCGGGGAAATTACAAGATCCGTGATAACAAGTTATATGACATGTATCTGGTCACACTATGGTACATGTTCAACTTACAATAGTAGTGTATTGGATATAGCAACACATAGCAGGACACGAGTTCCACCTGATTTAATTGGATGGTACAAGTGACAGTGATGTGAGCAATGGGGAAAGTGTATAGATTACACAAGAGGATATTCATAGTCTAATGGAGAGGTTCATAGAGGTTCCAATTTGGTGTTGGTATCCTGGAAATTCTTAGAGTGATATATTGTTCTAGATGAGAGTGATGATTAGAGGGGTGAAACATCGATAGTGGGATCCAAGAATTGCTTGGTTCATCAATTTAGCAGTTGGCATAGGAGGGAGAGCCAACCATCACTTTCAGAAGTCTATCTTGGTGGAGCAATGGATCAATTTCCATGGTGGGAGAATTTATGAGGGATGGATACCATGTTTCCCTATTGTGTGGCTTGGGATACTTTAGGAGGATACTTGTTTTGATACTATGAAGTGTAGTGGGGGTTACAATAGGTACTCAGTTCATGAGAAATTATTAAGTGGGTGATGTGGGTCATAAAATTCTAAAGTTTGGTGTCCAATATTTATGAATAATGTGATATTAGACAAATTGGACAAGGAGAGTGCATTAGAGAAGGAATTGTGGGTATGGAAGGTATGACACATGGAAAGGATCTTATAATGAAGGAATATTGTGTGTGTAACTCACCATTGACCAAAAATAGCTACGAGGGGCACATTAGTAGAGGAGGGAGCCGAAGAAGGTTGTGACTCCCACCAAATGAAGAATAATATCCTTAAATCAAGGCACATGTTAATAATGATATTCCATTAGCTAAAAATAGCTAATGAGGGCGCATTTGAGAAGTGTAACTTCCCAAGGAGGGTGCATGAGGAGGTAGGTGGGCCCAATGGATCATAACTTCCACTAAACTAGGAGGAATCTCCTAATTTGAATTCTAAGGAATATTAGTGTATCCATGAGGCCAAAATAACATTAGATCTGAAGTTAAGGTGTACCAAAGAATAATTCTCTCATGAAAATAATATTTATTAATAATTTCAAGAGAGAACTCTAGAATGAGGGAAAATATGAATGGAGAATTATAAAAGAAGGATGAGGAAAGCTATTGGGGATATTTTGGAAAATTAATTTATGAAATTGGATATCTCTTGTGGATTTCAATATTAGGAGATGTGCCCCTTGCATTTGTGACTAGTTTTGGTGGTGAAATATTCTACCCTATCTGGCGTGAGAGGAGAGATCATCCAAATATGTTCATTTGGGATTCATTACAAATTTTGAGAGAGATCATAAAGATATTTATGTTGAGGTTCTGTAGAGTATGTTTTTTCAGGTTAGATGACTTGACAGTATGTTTGGGATTGCTTACTATTGGTTTGGTAGTTTTGTGTTGTGTGAGTTCTAAATAATGAACACATGTTAAGGGGGCTGGAGGGGTGGTTATGTTTTGATTATTATATGCATTTATGGATTGTGATACCTATTCCATTATGTACATAATATCGTTTCTAGTGGGAAACAATTTTTATTTCACCAAAAAATGTTTTCGAATGACCAAGATATGACCATTTTATCAGTTCCTTGATTTGGGATTCTATTTCGAAATTTACTACTTTTTGAGGAGTAGTGGGTGTTCAAATATTCTGTGGGCTATCACATTGGATGTATCTCATCCATATATGATAGTGGGATCTCTTAAGAGTGCAAATATGCAAGTTGGGGTTGACATCTTGCATGTGGAGGGCACAAACGTTGGAGTAGATCTCACATTTGGAGTTGCCATTTTCCCTCTCATCTCTTCTATTCATTTGCAGTCGTTCTTTGGCTCCTGTAGTAGGTTTCGTCTATGAATTTGCACCTTTTCTAGCAACCATATTTTCTCTCTATGTAATTATCCAATTAATGATAAATATTTACACTGATTCTCCTCATATTTTTCTTAATATTCAAGCTACTGGTTGATCTATTGTAGATATGTTGAAATGGTTGTGCTATCTTAATGTATTGTGCATGAAACCTTCATAAGAGTCCTTTGAATTATGTTATTGGGATATTTAACTTTGTTTGGGTGTGTTTGAATATATTTTTTTCTTTTTGCGAAAATTCGAGTGGCTTAGGAGGTGTTTTGGAAGAGTTGGAAATCAAATCCCTCTGGGTAGTGAAATTCGAGCTAGTCTTCTTAGATTCAAATTTATGCTTATGGATTTTCTCATGTTTGACCAAATATGGAATATATACCGTTCCTACTGATACATTGAGAAAATAACCCTTCCTTTGAATCTGGTGAGAGGGTCGGCACTTTCAACGTTTTAATATTAATAATAAAGAGGTTGCATACAAACTGTTTGAAGAAAGTCCTGAATCATAAATAATAACCATCTATCAAATTTTATATCAGATCTAAATTTATCACATTACAGTGGGTTCAGATAATATTTTATGGGATACACATCCTAATTCATCTCCCATCACTTGCATCTGACATATTACATTGGTATATCAGCTCTATCTCATGTGTGTTGGATAAATGTATTGGTTGGGATGCAAACGCTTGGTAGAAAAACTTCTTGAGTTCCTATTGTTGGAATTCAACATGTAGACCATCCATAAGAATTCATAAGCAACTGTTTGGATAAAGTTAAAAATCAACATAATTTATGTTGGAAATTTGGTTAATATTCCTAGTTTTTAATTGGGGATATTACAATCAACAAACGCAAATGAGATAAGAAAAGCCACTCTTTTAACTACATCATCCCTTCCCCATCTCCATGATTGGAATATCACATCACTCCTTCATTTTCAAATCATATTTCTATGTTAAAACCCGTCAAAGGAGAAACAAACAAAGTACATAACATCTCTCATTAAGTGTCACATGGCTTGGTGAATGATCCTGATCAACTTGTCAATCTTATTGACCTATGCATGGAAGAAAATTTATGAAACCAAAAATAAACCATGGCTTCATTTCATCTTTCATCACTTTAAATGTCTCCCAAGTCTCAAGCAAGGAATCATGGAAACCCCATCATTGATTTACTTAACTATTGCTGCATCTTTGACTAGGTTGGTTATCAAGCTCAAAGGAAGAGGGGTTGACTCATTCATCAAGTAGTTACATTGTATTTTTCATTTTACCTAACATTTTCTTTGATTTGTTATAGTAGGTAGGATGAATAAGTTAAGTATTAAAACATTAGAATAGTTTTGTTTTAGCATAGTTTTGACTTAGATGATGTTAGGCATTTCCTTTTCATTTAGAAAATTTTGAGCATTTCCTTTCAATTTAGAAAATTTTAAGCTTTTTTGCATAGTTTATTTTTCTTTATTAGAATCTAATAAAAGGAATGTAAGGAGGGTATAAGTGTTATTGTATGTACTTTGTCTACTATTGTTGTACTAGAGATGTTGAGGTTCTCAAGTACTCTCTTTGTTAGAGCACTTGTTACACGTGGAGCCAGATGTTATGCCACATTCTATAGGCATACTATTTTTTAGACTTATTTTTTATTTTGAGCATTTGCATTCTAGAGTATTAGGGCCCATCTTTGCTGCTCTTGGGTCCCCCTTTCATGTGACGATGTGATGCGATTATCATTTGATATATGCCATGATTTTACTACTATGCCATCCTATGATGATGTACTATATGTTGTTACTGCCACCATATGAGATGTATTGGTTATTTGAGGAGTATAGTTAGTAGTATCACACTTTCAAGTTGACGAGGTGTTGATGCCCAGAAATCCCCAAGCATCGACAATAGGTATTCTCCCCGGTAAGCGATCCCAACTAGATCACCCACCGTTTGGTGTGGGGAACCCGTCCGATTAACGGTCATGCTACCGTAAATTGATTTGTTTGAGTTCTTTACCGGTTGCGGCCCGGTTCACCGTTTATGTGATTTTTTTAAATAAAGGATGAAATGCAAGTTCCTAATTAAATGCATATAATTGAAAGACATAAACCACACTAGCAATGCACAATTTCTTACCTCTCGTCTTATCGATCCTGCCTTATCAATTATCTATTTATTCATAAACTAAGCTAACTATCCTATCCTATCCCTGCATGGAGCAAATTCGAATTAAGAGTAATATACTATAAATGTTCATACCAGTCTAGCAGATATCCATTCCAACACAATATTCATATTTACGACAGAAAGAATACCAAAGATAGCTCTGATATGATAAAACAATTTATTACTCATTTCACACACAAACATTTGCATAAAAAGTAAAATCATTCATCACCAATGAAGTAATTCAAGAAAGTTAGAACGATCTCATCGTATATGTTACGAATGCAAGAAGAAGTAGTTCCACATTAAAAATTCCACACATTCCAGGAAAAATCTATGTGCAGGCTTTTCCCAGCAAACAAATCCTTCTTATTAGTAGAAAAACAGTGTCTTACAAATGGTCCAGCTTCTATTATGCTAGCAAAAGTCCTCTATATATACTTTCCTCCTCTATTTATATTACAACAAGAGTTTGTCCTCTAGTGACTCATCGTTCACCCTAACCCTAGGAATTCCTAAAATTTTTCATTTTGTGCTTACATAGGAAAATAAAAAAAGATTTTCAAAACAAGAAATTGGGTGGGCCTTGCCACATTGGAAATATATCTTGCCCACGCATTAGCTTCGTCAACTGTGGAATTATATTTGATAGGATCCAATATTTGCAAAGTTAGTTCATGAATTGACAAGTGTGTCTCTATATTCGCCACCCGCACTGCCGTAGCCTTGCAAATGTCTTCCAGGAAATATGCATTGATAGAAGCCTGTCCCACAAAGTGATGAATGTCTTTTTCTATGAAAGAATCCATTTTTTCGATATAATCTAGATCTTCCCGCAACCCATCCTACAGCTGTGCTATGTGTTGGTCCTTTTCTGGAAGCTCAATTATCTTCAGAACTAAAGGGATGTGACACTTCTCATGGACTTGATGGATTTTCTTCTAAAAGTCATGGCACTTTTCTATGGTATTAGGAATTTCATTATTTATCCTCCTAGCAGCTTTCCTGCAAAATTCCAGAAGTTCCATCTCCGACTTCAGGTCCTCTGTTGTCTTCTGGGCAAATGATCAAGGAAACTTGAATTAGTTTCCCTCCAGGACACCTAGATTTTAACCTTTTTTGCAATATCCAACAACCCTTTCCTGAATGCCAGTGACTCCAGAGCTATCACCTTAATTCTTTCCATCATTAGCCTCATCTTGTATATTTACTCTACAAGGATTACTTGAGAATGATATATCTGTTCCTGAATCTTGCAGGATCGATCACAAAACGAAGTTATATATTGCTTTCTCTTGTCTTCTAACTCTAGTTGCTCTGCAAAATGTTCCTTCTTCCTAACTAAATCCTCCACCTGAGCTTTCAATTCTTCAACTTGTTGGTTTGTGGTCGACTCTCTTGACTATAACTTAGAGATTCAAGCTTCGTAGTCACTCCTTTCCCCTTCCATAATCATTAACTGCACAGTTAATGCATCCTTTTCTGTTTCCAAATTTTGGTATTCATTTAGTAACCTCTCCTTCTAAAAGAGAATGGCATCATGTTTCCTTTTTAATTCTATCCCTTCTCATCACATTTTTACCAAATTACCTTTTAATTTGATCATCTTCTCTTTATTTCACTCCACGTCATTTTATAATCTGTCGACATTATCAGCACTAGCCTGGGAAGCTACTATGTTTACCGAGGCTGTGAATTTCAGGTCTTTATGGGTCCCTTCCATAATTATGTTCTCAGTGGTGTTGAACACATATGTTTGAGTGCCCATTTTTAATCTTTTCTTTGACCTTCTCATGATGGTATTTCTAGTCTTATAAAAAATGATGGTGTCCAAGCGAGCCATATAGTATGGTGCTTTGACGGGGTGAACAGGTTGAGCCCGAGTTCCTCAAAAGGAATGTGGCCATTGGTAAGTGTCTCAGGAGAGTCCAGGTCCATGTTCTGTGGGATAGTGCACTCATTCTGGGTTGCCTCTTTATTCACAACCTTCTTGACCTTATATTCTTCTTCTTTCCTCTTAAGCTCTTCTGCTACTTCCCTTTCTATTGTTTCCTTTCTCTTCTATTCCTCCTCAGATTCCCTTTGTACCCTCTCTTCTATCTCCTTCCGTAATCTTTCTTCTTCCTCTTGGAGCCTTTGGGACTCCTCTACTTGATTCTTTTAAGCTTCTTCTTTCATCCTTTTCTCTTCTTCTGCTATTTGCAACTTTACATCCTCTTCCTTTTGTTTCTGAAGCCTTGCATCAATTGTAGCACTGACAACGCTCTTCTGAGCAAAGCGTTTGTTTAGTTCAGTCATATTGTTTGATCTTCTGAACACTTCTTCATCCTTGTCTAATAAGTGTGTGTATTCAAAATGTATTTTAACCGCTGTGCAATGTTTAGCAGCCTTCCGCCTGCTAGCATTCCTTGCAAAAATCTTTTCCCAAAAATTGAACACTTCTATATCCTTCACAAAATATTCAGTTCCTTTCACTCTTGAAAATTTATAGGCTTCGATGTAGAAGGGAAATAGATGAAATGAGGCTTTTTTATGATCATGCAAGTACATGCCAATCCCATTTATGAATACTTTCCTCACAGCTTCCTTGTGAACTGCAAAGTCCATTGCATATCTGGGAAAAAGGGATGGAGCTTGGGAACATCCATACATTTTGATGTACATGCCCTCCGGTGAGAAGCAGTAGTCCCCATATTCACTTATGACTGCCATTGCATTTTCAGACAAGTAGTTTGGTTCTCCATGGAAAATTATCCAGTAGAGAGGCATGGGGAACTCTTCACATATGAGCTTATAATAACTTTCATATCGATAGGCCCACATGATTTGATAAGCCACATACATTGGAGATTCAACTCTATTCCAGATGCACCCCAACTTAGAAAATGAGTGTCTAGCCAATATGCAATCTATGAGGTATGAATACATATAGAATTATAACTTCTTTTGGGTTAAACCTCCTTGTGCAGTTGCGATTAATGCTGATGACAGGTTGTCTGAGATGATGTCTTCCCTATTAAAAATTGTACCCTAAAAGGCTATGTAGTAAATTAGAGGTACCCAATTTAACTCGTAGATAGTCCCATATTTCTTGACAAAAATTATGCTCAACAATAAAGCTAAAATTCTGAAAGGGGTCCTTAAGCTTTGACATTCATATTGCCCGCTTTCCTGATACTACCATTTTCTTAGCATATTCCAAGGGGTCTATGTTTATACCTTTGATCCAATATTCGGTCAACATGACCTAGGATGGTGGTAACTTGTATGCTACTACTATATGAGCTGGATGGAATGAGGCAAACACCTCCCCTTTGATGTCAGAAATGATTCTTGATGTGGGATAAACTTGTGGTAGAATCCACCTGATAACCTCCGAACAGGGAAAGAGTTATGGGTGTGTAGTTGCTTTGGTGATGCCCAACCTTTTGTTATTTTGATACAAAACCATTTCTTGGAGACCTACATTAGGGATATCCTGGTCTCGGATCATTTGATACAATTCCCCTCATTTGAATTCAGGGGCAATTCCTATTACTGCTTTTGTATCTTCAAACATGGTTTCTATCCTAGTGTCTAATATAGCCTCCATGTTCGAATATGCTTCGCTTACCATAGACTTCTTCTTGGCATCCTTCTTAGGCATTTGAAAATCCAGTTGAATAGAAGAAAAATGGTACAATCAATTTAAACAACATTTTGTTGAATCAATTTTTCTTTCATATTACTAGCACTGGGATGTGTTGAGAGAAAAACATACATGCTTTCATTTTTCTTTTCTCCTTGTTTCAACAATGTACAGATGTGTGGGACATAGTACGAAACTAAGAAAGGTAAACAAAAACACTTCAAAACAATGTTCCCAACATTTATTAATAAACACACAAAAATTATCAGTGGTACTTGTGGTTTGCGATAATGATTAAGTCGATAATTCAATGACATTGCTTAAGGGATTAGAATTTAGTTTTATGGGAAAAAGTGCGAGTTGTGGTGTGATTAATCTATGTCGGAGACTGCAAACCAGGGCTTGATCCAGCGAATCCATGATCGATGAATCAACTGTCGAAAATAATACAGTGGGGTATGAGGACCTCGAGATACACGCGGGATGCCTCTTTTGCGAACAAAGCGATGAGTAGCCTAAGAAAACTGCATGGCTACCCTACTCTATCTGCCCAAGAAAACACCAGTGGCGTGAAATGCTTTGGTTATTTATGTAGGTTCCTATGTTGGTCTTATGGCAACAAATGAATCACTATGCTCAGCCAAAGTGCACAAAACTACTACTTGGGGTCAAACCACTCCCCAAAACACAGTTAAGCCAATGGAAATCTCATAGGGCACTTGGAATGAGGCAGGGAAAATGGTGACAGAAGAAAACCTTAAATGCGCGAAACTTCAACAATTCTAAACGGAATGGCTACTCTACTAGGTGATACAACAAGGAATGTTCAAAAGCCCAATATAATATAGAAAAAGACAACTAAAACAATAAAAAACAACACCCGACAAAAGAAAAAATAAAACTTTTAAAATCCATATGGGCATAGGGTGACCTACCTGTCAATTGCTGAGAGGCCACGAAAGCAAGCTGATCACAACGGGGCCGCGTACTTGTCTGCTAATGACGGGTGGAGGTGAAAACGACATTTTTGTAATAATAAAACAAAATAGCCTCTACTGCATTTATACAAAGTGAAACAAAACCTATTCATTAACAGGGTTGGTGGAGTCATAATGTGGTTGGTGGAGGCATAAATTTCGTTTGGTGTGTACTTTCCCGATGCTCGGTCGCCTCCTAAGAAACAACGCCACCGACCGAGTTGGCGCTATTGCTTGAGTTGCTCCGATGGATCAAAGTTACCAGGAGAGATGCCTCGAAATGTGGGTGCGTCTTATGATTTCCCAGTGATCGTTTCATCCCGTTTATTTGAGTTTCCACGACAATCCGTTTCAATTGAACACACCGGTGTCGGTGCTCAGCTTCTTCTCGCGAGTTGATTGACGTCTCTTTTAAATTTTATGCTTTGAACTGCGACTGTTTCGACGACAATCACTCAAGTGTTCTGAAATTTTAGCATTTTCTAGTCAATCAGATCAACTCACTGAGTGGCTCCAATATTGTCGACTCAAGTTGACAAGTTCTTTCAACTGCATCGAAGCAAAATTCTAAGTTTTACTCAGCCGAAAAATCCTTCTTCGCTCGATCTTTCAAAAAATAAGTGTTGAAGTGTGAACTTCTTTGAATGAGAAAAAATGAATCTAACTCTACTTCTAATTTGAGTAAAAGGAGGGGCCCTAAAATAATAAATTTTTTGGGAAGTAGTTGCAACAGCAACAATTGGTGACTAGCTAGTGAACACAACTCTCTGGAAAATCCATCTTTGAAAATTAGAAATGCTACATGGTACTAGATTCTCAATGCGCAACAAACTTCTCAATTTATTCCCCAAGACTCTTTTAAAGGCCAGAATTTATCCAAGGATATAACTTTCATGCATCACATTGGTCGTCACTTTTTCGGGAGTAGGGTAACCAAGACTAGAATTCTTGATAACTCTCCTCGGGCCAAAGTATGTAATTCATTTTACTTCCATCTTTTAGTTTCCACTAGATATGACTCCACATGATCCTAATAGAATTAGACAGATGTATTCATTTGTTCCTCATTCCCATGCTATAAGCATTCTTTTGATGCTTCTTTTATAGAAGAAATTTGTCTTCTGAGTCTTCCTTGATGGATTTCTTTATTTTAAGAATATGGTGTGGGTTCTTCCATCCATAATGTCCTTTTGTGTGAGTGGTAATTTTTTTTCTCATCATGATCACAGATATAGAAGAACCTTTATGATATTGGATGTTTAGACAACCCTTTTGATCTGATGATTTATTCTCTCAACATCATTTCTTTGATGGAGACTAAATACTTTGGAAATTTGACTCTTCGATATAAGCTCTTTTGGATTTTTATTTGTAACGTTGGATCATTTTGACTGCCATACATCCGTTAGACCTACTTCCTCTCTGTGGGTCTATCATGGTAGGCTTCCTGAGACAGATATTAATGTGAGAGTGGATGGAGCCCCAATATAGTAATCCATAACTCATGAGTCTTAGTTATTTTACAGGGTTTATAATGACTCAAATGTGGACAAGAAGTTGGTTTCCCTTTCTAAAATTGGGCAACAATTAAAAAAAATCTCATATTGATAAAATTGTACCACGCATGCCTTCCCATAAGCAGCTCTTGACTTTCAAAGATTTGTGAGATTATTTAGATCCCTATACTTCCAAGCGTCAAATATTGAGCTGGTTTATTATAAGACAAAGAAAAAAATCAGACAATAAGCAGACAAAGACTATGAACCTAAGCAAATCAGAAAAAGGAAAACAAACTAGAAAAAACCAAGAAAAGTAAGCTTTTATTTATGTACAAAGTGCTCCTAGAACCTAGGTGAAGTATTGTTTGAGAGAGAGGCCGTTTACAGGAAGAATTTCTTCCTGTCCTTGTAAATATTGAAGTTTGTAAGTTGAAGGGCCAAGATTCTCAACAATGTGATAGGGGCCAATCCATAAATGTTGAAATTTTGTGTGTTTTCCCTTTTCATCATCCGGGTGATCCCACTTTAGAACTAAGTCTCCTACCTCAAATTTCCTCTTACCAGACTTTCTTTTATCGAACCATCTCTTGACAATATCTTGATGTTGATTGAATCTATCCTTGGCCTTTTGTCTTAATTCCTCAAGCTTCAAAAGAGTATCAATTCTTGATTGTAAAATTTCACTACCGGACCCTCTTGAGGCTTGGGCTAACTGCAAGGATGGGAGTAGAATGTTTGGGGGTAATATGGCTTCCCTTCCATAGACTACAGTATAAGGATAAAATCATAAGGAATGCTTCGGGGTAACCCTATATTCCCATAATGCATAAATGAGAGCTATATTCCAATTCCTTTGACTTTCAATAACCAATTCCTTTAAAATTCAAATGAGATTTTTATTTGTTGACTATGCTAATCCATTTCCCCATGGATAATAATTGGATGTATAATGTAATTTGATTCTATTTTAACAAGCAAATTCAGTTAACTTGATAGACGAGAAATAAGATGCATTGTAAAAAACAAGAGAAATTGGAACCCCAAACCTGGTTATGATGTTCTCATGTAGGAAATTGATGACTGCATCCTCATTCACTTTGCGCAAAGGAATTGCTTCCACCCATCGTGTGAAATAGTCTGTAGATGTGAGGATATACTGATGTTGTAGCGAAGAGTTTGGGTTAATCTCTCCAATAATGTCTATACTCCATTGCTCAAATGGTTTTGAGATGATAACGGTTTGTAACGATCTCGCTGCTTTTGGCAATTTGCCACCACTCCTTTGACATACATCACTCTTTCTTGTGTAAGCATGGGAATCCTTGAAGAGAGTTGGAGAGTAGTACACATCTTTGAGAATATTATGAGCTGTGGTGTGCCCAGAAAAGTGTCCTCCTGTAATACCATCGTGCAATTTTTTGACCACCTTAGATGCATCTTCTTTCTCCAGACATCTAAGAAAAACTCCATCA
>LPNX010737694.1:162445-230479 GCA_001517045.1 Pseudotsuga menziesii
ATGTTCTGGCAGATATCGCTGCTAGAGATAATGCACCAAATACATATACCAAGATTCAGGAGTAGTGAAAATGGGACATACTCCAATTAGGTTCAATTCAACTTCATTTTCCCAATCATGGTCTTCATTGGCGTGATTCTCCATGAGAAATTTGCACAACCCTTGAACTTTAATAATGGTTGCTGTTTTGAATTCTAATTCATATTCCTATAATGTGGTCACCCAATTTCCTCTGCACTCACCCAATTCCTTCTGCACAAACAAAGACTTGATAGCCGAATGAGGTACAATAACTTTCGTTTTGTTCTTCAAAATATATGGCCTAAATTGTTTTACCACCTTGAACATTGCATATGCTTGTTTATCTACGGCTGGGTAATTCAATTCATCCCCTTGTAACCCAGTGCTCATGAATATATCCGATATTTGTCTCCCAACTCTCCTTTCTGAGTAAGCACTGCTGCGAGAGAGTTATCTAAAGCAAAGGTGTATATGATAAAGTCCTTCTCAAAATATGGAATTCTCAAAGAAGGTGCATGAGCTACTATTGTCTTTATGTATTTAAAGGAAACCTTCTCAATGTCGGTCCACTTGAACTGCACACTTTTCTTTAACATTTGCTGCAAAGGTTTCACGATTTGCGCAAAATCAGGTACAAACCTCCGAACAAGATTAATTGTGCCAATGAATAATTGCATAGCCTTTTTATTATGGGGCATGGGAATATGAGTTATAGCCTCAACTCTCTCTGGATCTATCAAGATTCCCTGTTTTGATATGATGTGACCCAAAATTTTTCCTTCAAGAACAACAAAAATACTCTTCTTCGGGTTTAGAGATATACCATATTTTTTGCAATGGTAAAAAATCTATTTTAAGTGGAAAACATGGCCTTCTAGTTTCTTGGAAAAAATTGTTACATCATCTAAATATATGACCACGTAGTGGCCGACTAAACCTCTGAATGAAATATCCATGGCCCTCTGGAATGTGGTTTTGACATTCATTAGGCCAAAAGGGATTATTCTATACACAAATGTTCCCCACTTCGTGCAGAATGTAGTCTTTAATCGATCTTGATTGACCACTAACACTTGATTATAACCAACAAATCCATCTAGAAGGGAGAACAATTCCAAGCCTAATACCATTTGTAAAATATGTTCCATTGATGGAATCGAATAGTTGTCTTTGTTTGATGCTTTGTTCAAGTTCCATAAATCAACACACAATCTTATTTCTCCTGATTTATTCCTCACCGGAACTAGATTTTCTACCCATTCAGAGTGTCGAACCTTGAAGATAATCTTAGCGTCTAGTAGTTCTTCAATTATTTTTGGATCAAAGGCTCCAGCTTAGGGTTCATTTTTCTGAGTTATTGCTGAAAGGGATTTATGCCCGTTTTGATAGGAATTACATGTTGGACGATGCGTGTATCATAAGTCTTCAAATCTTCATACGTACATGCGAAGATATCGTTGTACCGCTGAAACAATTCGATTAACTTGCATATTTCTCCAAGTGAGAAACACTTTCCCAAATTGACATACATGGGCTTAGATTTTGTTCCTAAATTCACCAGCTCATATTGCATTGACGAGCTATTTGTTTTAACATTAGCTAGTTTCCTGAATTTACTTTGCAAATCAAACATTCCTTCAAGGGTTCTCACTCCTTTTGGCATGAAATTTCATTTGACTATATCTCTGTTCTGTAAATATGATTGATGTTCCTCTTCATCAATTATAGATTCTTTGAAATCCTATTCATTCGTCAGAAAGTTAATAATATGTTCGTCATTATCGAACACCCTCAGATTCGTAATCTTGTCAGATACCGATGGCCTGGAAATTAATTCAATAGAACACTTATTATTCGTCGGCACTAATCTAGAAGCAAAAGTAGCTAATAAATCAACTGCATCATTTTGTAATCTGGGGATTGCATTCATATTAAAAACATTGAAGTGTGATATCAAATTCCATACCTCAGATTGGTACCCTTTAAGATGTGGAGATAAACAATGAATAATATCTCTTATTTGTCTGAAAACTATTTCTGAATCACCAAAAACTTTCAAATTTTTTACATTCAATTCAATGGCTCTTTTCAGGCCTTGGACTAGAGCTACATATTCTACAATGTTATTTGTACATTCAAACTCTAGCCTATAAGAGAGAAAATGTTTATTTCTTTTAGGATCAATAAGAACACAACCGGCTCCTGAACCCTCTTGTGTTTTGGAACCATCAAAGTACAAAATCCACAATTTATCCTCTAAATCTACTTGGTTAGTAGTATCTCCTAAGTTAGTAACTAAGTTTACTATGTTACAATCAACTTCATCAGTCCGTGAGAATAGAAGGAGATCGAACTCTGTGTCTGATTCATGACTGATTTCTTCTGCTTGATAGTTCCCTAGTTCAAGTTCTAAAAAGTAATTTCCCAAAACCGAAGATGAGAAATTTACTGGTTTGTTCTTCTCTTCCAACTGAGTTACATTTTGTTTCATATGAGGTTCTCTTGTTATCTTAATTTGATTATGCTTGTTCTGGTATGGAAGCCATAGGCGAGACCAATTAGTTGCAAAATGAGCATTAAGTTTCATAGACCAGTCCCTGCTCAATGTCAAACCATAAGCTTCAGGTATATCCACCACCATGATATCTATGAATTGGCATACCCTTGTATATGTAGACAATATAATGAGCACATATTTCATTTCTCCTATAACCTTAACAACATACCTATCTCGTTGAATGATCTTTGAAGGGGATGGTATCCATTTCCCATTGATTTTGTTGCAAATGGATAGTGGCATAACATTAGACAAAACTCCAGAATCCACCAAACAATTATGTACATTGTGATTGAAGATTTCAAAAGTCATTAGGAAAGGAAGAGTCTGAGATTTTGATTTACCACCAGTACTTGCTTCGTTTATCTCAGTGTCCGATTCAACGAACTCTGCGGTACTTCTTGGATGTGGGTCAAAAGCTTCCAATAGATTCTTTCTCTGCTGGGAAAGATTACACAATTTGAACAAAGAAATATTTTCTTTAGTCTTGTTAATATCCTCCACAATATCATATCCCATATTATATTCTTTCGTGCTTTTCCCACTACTTTTGGCTTGTTTGCCACGGTTTTTACCTGTTTATTTATAATTGGGCTTGTTTCTTTTACGTTTTTAGGATTCACCTTATGTTGTGGTTGAGTGGTGCCAATATTTATCTTCACGATTTCCTTTTCTATCTTCACTTTAGGAAACGCTAAACTTTGATCCACTACTGGCCCTTTGCTCCTGGTGGTAATGTTTACCAATGATACTTGGATTTCCTCAGCCCACTCTTCCTCGTTCAATCCTAAAGTGGGTGCCCAGTCCCATAATACCATTGTGGTTTCCTTAGTTGGTTCTTCTTGTTCATTTATTTGATATTCTTTTGGGTATGTCCCTTGGGCGTCTAATAACTAATTCATTACTAGATTCATTGAATTAATCCACTACGGGAAACTCTTCTTAGAGTGATGTTCTTGGTGAAAAGTGCAGAAATGATCCATGCCAACTTCATTGAAATTCAGAACAACAGAATTAAGTAAAGGTAGTTGGGGTTGTCCGCTTTCTTCCCTTTTTTGTAGAAGGGTTTGAATGGTTTTCTTGATGCACTAGCTCCCTTATCTTTCTCCAAGTCTACTATCTTGTTGGATAATTTCTGTACCATTTTAAACACATTTTCTAATTCCTTTGAAAGTTCTTCTTTGGCCCTAGATAATAGCAAAGGATTCTTACTAGTCGTTGTTTTTACTTCCGGTTCTAAAGTATGTTTTGCAATACTATCCATACCAACCTCTACCTTCTTAGATTCTTCATAATTTTCTACTAATGTAACCTTAAATTCCCTTTTAACAAACATTGCTATGGGTGGATACTGTACTGTAGTGTAGTATTCCACCAAAGATTCTTCGGCTGGTTTTGTCGCAACACTAAAACTATTTAACAGAGTAGTGAACCTTTGATTGAACTCTTGGACCTTTTCTTTCTTCTCCATCCTCATAGACAACAATTCCTTCATGAGTGTGGCTAAAGTTTTTTGGTTTCCAAATTTACCTATGAACACCTTTCCTAAACCATCCTAGTCTGCTATTGAGTTGGTCTGAAGACTAAAGTATCACAAGGACGCTCTAGGATCAAAAGTATAAGGGAACAATCTGCATATGACATCTTCACGTTCAACATTTAGAATATTCAATGCGAGATAACATATTTTTAAATGATCTTTCGCAGAAAAAACCTTTTCCGGGATCAAATTTCAGTAACACTCTTTTTAGGTGCTTAGGTAAATCATGTAACGATGCAGCCTGGTTGAGTGGTCCTCTTGCTCTCCATGCGAGTTGGTTAACAACTCCAACCATAATTCAAGGTGGAGAATGTGGAAATAATTGAGCTGTAGGGGATTCGGGTCCCAACTGATCAAGGGGTTCAGTGATTTCTTGGAGAGATAAATCTAACAGTTCTTCCAAATTTTCTACAAGCACTAAATCTCGCATGTATGAGATTTATTTCTTGGGAGCCCGCCTCCTGGGTAATGCAGGAATTACTTTCAATCCTCCAAGTTTCCTTATGTAATATCGTGTATGTCTCCGAAAATGATCTATTTCTTTAAACGGGACATCGTATAAAGGTTATGTGTTTTCTTCTTCATAATTAAACCTTACTTGTTCTTCAGTTTCAAGAACGAAATCTTCTTGGAAAATCATTTCAGATGTGGTTCCAATAGAATCTTTTCTCACAAACATATTTCCTTTTCCATCCATGCACTGGTGGCCCTCCTTCTAGCACCAAATATGTTGATCCCCGGAAACCCCCAAGCGTCGATAGTAGGGATTATCGACAGTAGGAATTCTCCCAACTAGATCGTCTACCATTTGGTGTGGGGAATCCGTCTGGTTAACGATCCGACTACCGTATATTGATTTGTTTTGAGTTCTTTACTGGTTGCACCCCGGTTCAATGGTTATGTGATTTTTTAATTAAAGGATGAAATGCAAGTTCCTAATTAAATGCATATAATTGATAGATAGAAACCACACTAGCGATGTGCAAGTTCTTACCTCTCGTCTTACCGCTCCTACCTTATCAATTATCTATTTATTCCTAAACTAATCTAACTATCCTATCCTATCCTATCCCTGCAGGGAGAAAATTCAAATTAAGAGTAATATACTGGAAATGTTCATACAAGTCTAGCAGATAACTGTTCCAACACAATATTCACATTTACACCAGAAAGAATACCAAAGATATCTATGATATGATAAAACAATTTATTAATCATTTGACACATAAACATTTGCATAGAAAGTAAAATCATTCATCACCAATGAAGTAATTCAAGAAAGTTAGAACGATCTCACAGTATATGTTACGAATGCAATAAGAAGTAGTTCCACATTAAACATTCCAAACATTGCATGCAAAATCTCTGTGCAGGATTTTACTAGAAAAAAGATCCTTCTTATTAGCAGAAAAATAATTCTCTTACAAAATGGTCCAACTTATATTATGCTACCAAAATTCCTCTATCTTTACATTCCTACTCTATTTATATTGCAACAAGAGTTTGTCCTCTAGTGACTCCTCGTTCACCCTAACCCTAGGAATTCCTAAATTTGTCATTTTGTGCTTACATAGGAAAATAAAAAAATATTTTTAAAACAAGAAATTAGGTGGGCCCTGCCACAATGGAAATATATCTTTCCCACACATTAGCTTCTTCAGCTATGGCCTTATATTTGATAGGCTCCAATATTTGCAAAGTTACTTCATGAATTGACAAGCGTGTCTCTATATGCACCACCCCCTCTATCGTAGCCTTGCAAATGTCTTCCTGGAAATATGCATTGATAGAAGCCCGTCCCACAAATTGATGAATGCCATCTTTTGTGAAAGCATCCATTTTTCTGATATACTCTATATCTTTCCGCAACCCATCCTGCAGTTGTGCTATGCGTTGGTCCTTTTATGGAAGCTCAATTATATTTGGAACTAAAGGGATGTGACACTTCTCATGGACCTGATGGATTTTCTTATAAAAGTCATGACACTTTTCTATGGTCTTAGGAATTTCATTATTTATCCTTCTAGCATTTTTCCAACAAAATTCCAAAAGTTCCATATCCGACTTCAGGTCCTTTGTTGTCTTATGGGAAGATGATCAGGGAAATTTGAATTGGTTTCCCTCCAAGCCACCTGGATTTTAACCTTTTCTGCAATATCCAACATCCCTTTCCCGAATGCCAGTGACTCCACAACTATCACCTTCATTATTTCCATCATTAGCCTCATCTTGTAGATTTCCTATATGAGGATTACATGAGAATGATATATATATATGTTCCAGAATCTTGCAGGCTCGATCACAAAACAAAGTTATATATTGCTTTCTCTTGTCTTCCAACTCTAGTTCCCCAACCAAATATTCCTTCTGCCTAACCAAATCCTCCACCCAAGCTTTCAATTCTTCGACTTGTTGGTTTGCGACCAACTCTGTTGACTCGAACTGAGAGATTTTAGCTTCAAAGTCACTCCTTTCCCCTTCCATAATCATTAACTGCACAGTTAATGCATCCTTTTCTATTTCCAAATTATTGTATTCATTCAGTAACCTTTCCTTCTCAGAGAGAATGATGTCATGTTTCCTTTTTAATTCTATCCCTTCTCCTTGCATTTTCACCAAATTATCTTTCAATTTGAGCATCTTCTCTTTATTTAAATCCACACCATTAATTAATCTATTGACATTATCGGTACTGGCCTGGGAAGCTTCTATGTTTACTTAGGCTATGAATTTCAGGTCTTTATGGGTACCGTCCGTAATTGTGTTCTCCATGACGGTGATCGCATCAGTCCGAGTGCCCATTTTTAATCTTTTCTCTGACCTTCTCACGATGGTCTTTCTAGTCTTATAAAAAATGACGGTGTCAAAGCGAGCTGCAGTATGATTCTTTGACGGGGTTAACGGGGTGAGCCCGAGTTCCTCAAAATGTATCTGGCCACTGTTAAGTGTCTCAGGAGGTCCAGGTCCATGTTCTGTGGGCTAGTGGGCTCATTCCAGGTTGCCTCTTTGTCCATAACTTTCTTGACCTTATCTTCTTCTTCTTTCCTCTTAAGCTCTTCTGCTGCTTCCCTTTCTGCTATTTCCTTTCTCTTTTGTTCCTCCTTAGCTTCCCTTTGTATCCTCTCTTCTGTTTCCTTCTGTAATCTTTCTTCTTCCTCTTGCAGCCTTTGGGCCTCCTCTGCTTGCTTCTTTTCAGCTTCTTCTTTCATTCTTTTCTTCGCTTCTGCTATTTGCAACTTTATAGTCTCTTCCTTTGGTTTCTGAAGCCTTTCCTCCATTGTAGCACTGGCACCGCTCTTCCAAGAAAAGTGTTTGTTTAGTTTAGTCATATTGTTCGCTCTTATGAACACTTCTTAATCCTTGTCAAAGAAGTATGCGTATTCAAAATGTATCTTAACCACTGCGCAATGTTCAGCGGCCTTCTGCCTGCTATCATTCCTCGCAAAACTCTTTTCCCCAAAATGGAACCTTTCTAGATCCTTCATAAAATATTCAGCCCCTTTCACTCTTGAAAATATATAGGCTCCGATACAGAAGGGAAACAGAGGAAATGAGGCTTTTTTATGATCATGCAAGTAGCTTCCAATCCCATTTATGAATACTTGCCTCACAACTTCCTTGTGAACTACAAAGTCCATTGCATTTCTGGGAAAAAGGGACGGAGCTCAGGAACATCCATACTTTCTGATCTATGTGCCCTCCTGTGAGAAGTAGTAGTCCCCATATTCACTTATGACTACCATTGAATTTTCAGACAAGCAATTTGGTTCTTCATGGAAAATTATCCAATAGAGAGGCATGAGGAACTCTTCACATATGATCTTATAATAACTTGCATATCGATGAGCCCACAAGATCTAATAAGCCACGTAGATTGGAGATTAAGCTCTATTCTAGATGCACCCCAACTTAGGAAATGGGTGTCTAGCCAATATGCAATGTATGAGGTATGAAGACATATAGAATTCTGCCTTCTTTTGGGTTAAACCTCCTTGTGAAGCTGTGATTGATGATGACAAGATGTCCGATATGATGTCTGACCAATTAAAAACTGTGCCCTAAAAGGCTATGTAGTAAATTAGAGGTACCCAATTTAACTTGTAGATAGTCCCATCTGCCTTGCCAAAATTCTGCTCAATAATAAAGCTATAATTTTGAAAGGGGTCCTTAAGCTTTGAATTTTATATTCTCCGTTTGCTTTCTGTCTCAACTGCTTTCTTGATACTACCATTTTCTTAGCATATTCCAAGGGGTCTATGTTTATACCTTTGATCCAATCTTTAGTCAACATGACCTGGGTTGGCGGTAACTTATATGCTGCTTCTATATGAGCTGGATGGAATGAGGAAAATGCCTCCCCTTTGATGTCAGAAATGATTCTTGACGTGGGATCAGCTTGTGGTAGAATCCACCCGATAAACTTTGAACAGGGAAAGAGTTCTGGGCGCGTAGCTGCTTTGGTGATGCTCAACCTTTTGATATTTTGGTACAAAACCATTTCTTCAAGACCTACATCAGGGATAACCTGTTCTCGGATCATTTGATACAATTCCCTCCATTTGAATTCAGGGGCAATTCCTGTTACTGCTTTTGTATCTTCAAACATGGTGTCTATCCCGGTGTCTAATATAACCTCCATGTCCGAATCTGCTTCGCCTACCTTAGATTTCTTCTTGGAACCCTTCTTAGGAATTTGCAAATTCTATTGAACATAAGAAAAATGGTACAAGCAATTTAAACAACAGTTTGTTGAAGCAGTTTTTCTTTCATATTACTAGCACTGGGTTGTGTTGAGAGAAAAACATACATGCTTTCAATTTTTTTTTTTCATTTCTCCTTGTTTCAACAATATGCAGATGTGTGGGACATAGTATGAAACTGAGAAAGGTAAACAAAAACACTTCAAAATATTCTTCCCAACATTTATTAATAAACACACAACAATTATCGGTGGTACTTGTGGTTTGCGATAATGATTAAGACGATAATTCAATGACGTTTCTTAAGGGATTAGAATTTAGTTTTATGGGAAAAAGTGCGAGTTGTGGTGTGATTAATCTATGGTGGAGACTGCAAACCAAGGCTCGAGCCAGGGAATCCCTGATCGATGCATCAACTATCGAGAATACTACAGTGGGGTATGAGGACCTCGAGGTACACACAAGATGCCTCTTTTACGAACAAAGAGATGAGCTACCTAAGAAAACCGCATGGCTACCCTACTCTATCTGCCCATGAAAACACCAGTGGCGCAAAACGATTTGGTTATATGTTGGTCTTATGGCAACAAAGGAATCACTATGCTCAGCCAAACTGCACAAAACTACTACCCGCGGTCAAACCACTCCCCCAAACGTGGTTAAGCCAACTGAAATCTCATAAGGCACTTGAAATGAGGCATGGAAAATGACGAGAGAAGAAAACCTTAAAGGCGCAAAACTTCAACAATTCTAAACCCGACGAATACTATACCAGGTGATACAACGAGGAAGGTTCAAAAACCCAATATAATATAGAAAAAGACAACCAAAACAATAAAAAACAACACTTGACAAAAGCAAAAAACAAACTCTTAAAATCCATACGGGCACAGGGTGACCTACCTGTGAGTTGCTGAGAGGCTGCAAAAGCTAGCTGAGCACAACGTGGCCGCGTACTTATCTTCTAACGACTAGTGGAGGTGAAAACGATGTTCTTGCAATAATAAAACAAAATAGCCTTTTCCGTATTTATACAAAGTGAAACAAAACCTAGTCATTAATAGGGTTGGAGGAGGCATAAATGCCATTTGGTGCATACTTTCTCTATGCTCGGTCGCCTCCTAAGAAACAATGCCATCAACGGAGTTGACGCTATTGCTTGAGTTGGTCGGATGAATCGGCGTCACCAGGAAAGATGCCTCGAAATGTGGGCGTGTCTTATGATTTCCCAGTGATCGTTTCAACCTGTTTATCTGAGTTGCCGCAACAATTTGTTTCAAGCGAACACACTGATGTCGGCGCTCGACTTTTTCTCGCGAGTTGATCAATGTCCCTTTTAAGTTTTGCGCTTCGACTATTTCGGCGTCACTCACTCAAGTGTTTCAAAATTTTGACGTTTGCTGGTCAATCGGATCAACTCATCGAGTGGCTCTGATACTGTCGGCTCGAGTTGTTGAGTTCTTTGGACCGCATCGAAGCAAAATTCTAAGTTTTACTTAGCTGAAAAATCCTTCTTTGCTCGATCTTTCAAAAACTAAGTGTTGAAGTGTGAACTTCTTTGAATGAGAAAAAAAGGAATCTAAGTCTACTTATAAACAAAGTACAAGGAGGGGACCTAGAATAAGAAAAAAATTGGGGAAGCGGTTGCAACAACAACACGAGGGTAGTATATTATTGATTTACTTATGTACCACTATACCCAAACGATTCTTATTACTTTGAAAGGACTTTTACCCCCTTCATTGGCTCCACCTTATGACCATCCATCCATCATCTAGTCCACTTCATACTTTGGTTTGCATCCTTTGGTTAAATATTGATAAGTTGACTCTTGACCTCCCATTTGTGACCCCTTCACCGTGAAGGATTCATAGTTATAATTTGTGTCTCGGGCATGATTGTGTTGCAAATATATATTTTTTGACATAGGAGGCTCACTTGTAAAATCCCTGGATTGGCTATCATCAAGGAGAGAGAGTTTCCATGGAACAATGCTCCTCCCTAGGCCTGAAGCATGAAAGTAATTTCCCCTTACCATACCTCACCTCAAAAAGGGCATGAGAAGAAAGCTCCCAATCTAATACTCCTTGTACCTACAACGTCAAAGAAAAATGAAGACCAAGTCAAAGCTAGAAACAAGAAAAGAAAAAGAGAAACAAGTCTTTAATTGCAAGCGAGTCTTCAAAGAAAAATAAAGGACAAGGTATCAAAAGGTAAAGAAGTACAAGAATGAAAGAGTCCAAAAAGCAAATGAAGACAAGTCCAAGAAGGATCCAACAAAGTAAAGGTAAAAGGGAGGGAAGTTTAATTATCAAGGTTAGGGGAGTTGTACCTCATTACACATCACATGTTTGTTAGATACTTCCCTATTGCTTTCCCTAATGGTGAAGATCACAGAGCTTTCCCTTGTCCTACATCTTTAGTTAACCATTCACCTTTGACCAAAAAATCACTTGTCCAAACTTGGTCTATTCCACATGTAGTCCACCCCTTATAAGAAAATTTTCCTTGCAAATACTTAGTTGTTATCATAGTACTAGTTAATTTGTAAACTACCTATCTCAGAAACCTATTTGAAGATATTTGTGGTGTGGTATATTTTCATGTCTAGCATGACTAAGTATTTGATGATTCAACTTGATGATCTTTCGTATCTATTATGTACTTTTCCATGTGGAAATCATTGTTGTTGGTCCACCAAGGACACTTATGATCTTAGTACATCTTCATTCAGTGCATTAGAAGTTTCATAAGGTCTTCTTTAGAGTTACAAGGTTGTCAGTGCCATTGTATCAATGTTCTATAATGGCCATGAGGGGATTATTGCATATCCTTGGTTGTACTTGGTATCCGATGATTCTGAGAGCATACTTGGATACATATTTGGCTAACTAATCAGGTACATGTCATCATACTGATCACTAATGCCTCATATCAGTCTGTTCCAAAAACTTGGTTAGCCTTTGCCTAGGGACTACAAAGCTATTTTTCATGATCGTTTACAAGATTGATATACTTAGTGTTTTATAGATCCGAGGATAGATTTGGATGCCCATTTGGATCTAGTCTATCCGCCCTATGTTTTCATGTCAAAGAGTTCTTGAGATTGGTAATATCTACAAGGGTCATCTCTTCAGTGTCAGTGGCCAACCTGGAAACTTCATGATCATGCATGGGAACAATCCACCCACTTTCCTTAAAACCCTTTGGCATTTTATGGCACCCATTTGTCCCTTCCACTCAAATTAACTTGCATCTTGTAGTGCGTTCTCCATTTGGAGGGTTTTCTAGGAACATGGGGGGTTTGCAAGCTTATTTTTAGGCATATGCTAGATTACTACCTAACACACCTAAGGTTTTCATTTAAAAAAGCCTAATTTGTGTAAATTTGTCATTGAGATGTCTAAAATGCACTTTATCTTATGCTTCTTAGTTGATGTTTCACTTTATTGATTATTTGAGGAAAATTACTACATTTTCGCTAGAGGTTGATTTGCCTTGTTGGGATGATGGCACACATGTTGAGGTGTATTTTGATAATATGTCTCATTGACACACATGCTGAGGCACACTAGGATCTTATGGCTCTTATCTCACCTCCATATTATATCTTCACCATCCATCTTATCTTCTACACATGGATCAACCTTCCTTGGCTTGGATCGTTGGGCCCACCGACTTGTTCATTCATCGAGGATTTGACCAACACTTCGAATGGGGAAACCACCCATGGTTTATAGCACCTTGTTTCAACATTTCCCTTAGTTTTTACCCTTGGTATTGGAAGAAACCCATGGTATTAGCATTTTTTAGCATTATTGACAAGTCAAGCAAGGAATTCTCCCTCCTTATCTCAACGACTTGGTGTATGGCATCAATTCTTGTTGTAAAAGAAGAAATCTAGACCATTGATCTAGATATTTTTCATCTTGAGATCAGGACGCATTGTAGCAAATTTTTTGACCTCTTCTTGAGAAAATTGAGCCCTTTAAGCTATAAAAGGAGGGTTTAAGCTCATTGTTTGGGTTGAAAATCCTTGAAATGAAATATAATACTATGCTTTTCTCTTGCTCTATTTCCTTAGGCCCTTCTTTTTGGTGTGCATGTGGCATTATCTCTTGGCTTGGTGGATGATATCTTCACAATATGTAGCTAATACTTGGTGATATTATTTTATGTTTAGTAGACTAGGGAATGATTGCTGCAACCTTGTTCTTTAGAGTGAATATTGATTTGAATAATTAGATTTCTGCAACCTTTTCTTATTTATTTCAATTTCATTGACTAAGCATATTAACTAACAAATGGTATCTTCAAAGTGAGTGTCATGATCGAAAACCAAAATCGAGTAATAATGTGGTTTAAGACAAAAAGTACCGCTATGGCGACAATGTTGTTATATGTAGGCCTTTCTTTAACCCATTTCGTGAAATAATCAACAGTGACTATGAATGTATTTATGGCAACCGACTTACATTGGATTAAACTCCACCATTGGATTTTTATGAATGCATGTTATCTCTTGCTAATCAAAATTTAGAGAAAATTATAAGAGCAAAATTTAGCCTAAGGGCTATTTTTCGACCTTTTTTTTTTCCAAAAAAAAATTCGCCAATTTCCCTAGGATAGTTTTTTAGTCTAAAAAATGCCAAAATTGTCCCAAAACTACAGAAAGTCCTTAGAAATTTGAATATCTTTAAAAGAAAAGGTCGAATATTTTTACAACAAAAGTTCAAACATTTTATGGTTGGAAATTTAAGAATTAGTAAGATTCGCCAAGGCTTCTACACTTTGAGAAAATTATGGATCCTTAAAATTTTCCCTGTAATCATTCATGCTTTCTTAGTGTTTTAAGTTAAAATTATTGTAATATTGTAACTCATTTACAATTCACACTTTTCACAAAACCAAATTTTCTAGTTTTCTTTCTTATTTCTATAATGTTGAAATACGATCATTGGTTGAGGGATATTCTGTAGATAATGGACTGATGAATAGGCATGGAAAACAACAAAGGCGGAGGGACATAACACCCTTAACTTAAGTCTGTCTAACATGACCTATCCAGATGGAAATTTCATGAGTGAAAGGGTAGCGTTGACCCATGGCTAGCTGGGGGGGATGGTATGGTTGGTATGGTTGGAATGAATGGGCATGAAAGAACAATCTAGCCTTACAAGGTTATCCCTCTTCCTGGCCGTCCTTCAAATAAGTAAGTGGAAAATTTGGTAACCAAAGGTTTTCACTTATGGTTTTGTGAGTTGTAAGGAATCTATTTCTGACATGTAAATGCTCTAATCCACATTGTTATATCTCTTATACAACTTTGTGATAACGTAGGTTCTTTAGTCAATTCACACTTTTACTAGCTTAATGATATTGAGTTGACTTTACATGCGAATGCTTGCTTTAAATTCACTTACACCAAGTCTTAATGCAATATCTAGTTTCTTAAGCAATTAATAGTATTCTTAATTATCATAAGTTGTGCTACATTCAAGTTTAATGTGGATGACTTTAATGATTCATGGATGACAAATTTGGTATCTAGTTAAAGTTATGAATGCTACATGTGTTATGATATTTTAGTGTCTCCTTGAGATTCATTGACTTGATTAAGCAATTCACATTCACCTAATTACATCTTGAGATCTAATAACTCATTTATCAATTCACACTTTTTGGATCATGAGTTGTTACACAACTTGTACATGTGGATGATTAATGTTTTAATCTATTACTTTTGAAAATGTCATGATTCATAGTTCTTCTAAAATCAACCTTGAATTTGTTTACCTTTGTATGGTCATTCTTGAATCTTCTTTGATAGAGTGCATCTCAAACCTTATCACATATCTATTGTTAGGTTAGGTAAGTATCCTAGGTTACCTAAGCCCTTTATAGTTGGTTTGGGAGAAAGCTTGGATAGGATCTCTCCCTTAGTTAGTTTAAGCTTGTTTACCGTTGATCTTGGGAAACCTAAAAGAGGAGTTTCCTCAGTTAGTGACATGTTGGGGAAGGCCATAGTTGTGGCATGTTAACAATTGATTTATTTCCAATAAATTGATTGCTAGGTTGCCCATAAATATGTCTAAAAACAAAAATAACGTACTATCAAAATTACTTTAAAATAATCAATAATATTCTAGAGAATGCCATCATTCATTATAGTTGAAGTGACATTCCTCGAGTTAAAGATACTTGTCAATTTCTAAATGGTGGATGAAAACACATAGTTAACCATACTCATAATAGAAAAATACTCATAGAATACATTTGAATATAATCATTATATGTACTTAGTACTCCCAAAGTACTTATAAAATGAAGTACTTTAAAGTAGTTTCCTATAAAATGAATGTTTGAATATATATATTGGTAAGTTATTTATATAAATATTTTTCCAAGCTAACAATGTCGAGGGAAAACCACAAGGTACTTATCCTCATTTCAAGGGTGGTACCCTAAGTAAACCCAAGAATATTCAGGGCACAAGGCCAAGTAAACAAGAGATGGAACCATTACAACAATATTCCCATTATGAACTCAACGTGGCACTAATGCGAGTAGAACCTAGGTGGAGAAGATACAATCCAACTTGCAACCAAGTGAGCTACAACCACTTAACTAATAAATATTATATATAGGTACATATGCATGTAATTACATATTATAACTTAGCTACCACATTATAACAATGGTTTAACATGTCATAACTTACCTACCACATTATAACGATGGTTTAACATGTTATAACTTCTTAATAAATGAACTTCCTATACATGTTTAAATATTATATATTATAGGAAATGAACTTGCTATACATGTTTAAAGATTATAATGAATAATCTTGTTATAACGTGGTAGGATATTATTAGAATTTGAATGCCATTTAGATCTTCAAGAAGATAGTTCTAATAATGTTTTCAGCAAATGGAGAATGAAGATACAAACTGAACAAAACAAACCACACAGGAAAAATGCAAGTATTGCTCAAGAATCTACAGTATCATTCACAATAATAATTCGGTGTTACAATAGTTTACAAATAGGAAGAATTCGAATGCATTAGGGAGCAATTCGAATCTACCATGGGGATATGACTGTATCTAACTGAACCTCTAACTCATAGTGTCTCAATCAATATCGGAGTCCAAAATCAACTCCCAGATGTCCAACCAACTCAATAAATCAGTGATGGCTAGTTAACTCAGTGCAACTGAGTGTGGTAGGTGGGAAAAGGCGCATACTCCACATGCAGCCATGCATTATCCATGCAATACATGCACTAGCTAACTGATTGTGAACTAACTGAAAGTAACTGGGGGCTAACTGAGATGAACTAGTACTAACTCCAACTAACTGAAGTAGGTTGGTGTCGGGACTCCCAGTGACTCCTAAAATGTAGGGATTGGTCTAGGACACGCCTAAACTGATGCATGCACATGTAGCAAGTGGAAGTTAACCTCTAGCAATGTTCCCCACACTCCAATGATTGGTACATGTGGCCCCATTAGGCCAAGTGGACCCAATTGTACTGGTGGACCCAAATAATTAATTAAGGTTCCTAAGTTAGGATAATTAATCTAATGGATAGTATAATCAAGGGAGGATTAATAATCCTAACACCCCCCCTGAATCCTAACTTGGAAAACTGTGGGCCCTAGTAACAAGACCATAGGTCACCCAATATACAATCCAAAAGACATGAATGCTGCATAATACAACTGAGGCAGGGAAAACCTCATGGAAAAACCACCCCTCAAAATAGGAACTGAGAATCAAGCCTTAATGCCCAAAGAGACCTGAGAAGGGAAAATCTCTTTTCAGTAAAAGACTTGGTAAAAATATCTGCAATCTGATCCTCTGTCGGACAGTAGTGTAGTGTGATGGTTCTGTCATGCACCAATTCCTGGATGTAGTGCATGCAAACCTCTATGTGCTTTGTCCTCTGCTTCTGAACATGATCACTAGAAATATTGATTGTACTCTGGTAATCACAATAAATATCCACTGTAGATGAAGTCTGAATCCCAAAATCTATCAAGATGCCATGTAGCCAAACTGCCTGAATAACTACATTCACAGCTCCTCGATACTTTGCTTTTGCTGAAGAGAGTGCAAGCGTTGCTTGCTTCTTGTTGGACCAACAAATTGGCCCAGATCCAATCATGAATACAAAACCCGAGGTGGATTTCCTATCATTTCCATCTCCTACCAATTCCAAGTCTATAAATCCTGTGAGATCCAGTTGTGCTCCAGTAGCATAGTGTATCCCATAACCAATAGTACCCTGCAAATAGTGCAACATCCTCTTTGCTGCCTTCCAATGCAGCTCATGTGGCTCCTGCATGTATCTGGCAGCAACACTCACAACATAGGATATTTCTGGTCTTGAATGAGTGAGATACATACAGCTTCCAATAAGATGTCTGTAGAGAGTGCTGTCCACCAAATGTGTGGAACCACCTTCTTCAATCCTGATGCCTGATAGAAAAGGACAGGGGGCTACCTTGCAATCCTCCATGTGGAATCTCTTAAGCATGTCTGATGAATACCTAGACTGTGAGATCATGATTTCTGAAGTCGTTTGACTTACTTCGAGACCAATGAACTGTATTAACAGTCCTAAGTCAGTCATAGCGAATGATTTATTAAGAGCATACTTGATGCTGCCCAATCCAGCAACAGAGCTGCTAGTAATGAGCAAGTCATCCACATACAATACAACTAGAAGCAAGAACCCTCCTTCTTCTTCATGTAGACATTACAATCAGATTTGCACCTTTCAAACTTCTAAGAGATGAGGCATTCATCTTGGAGTACCATGCCCTTGGGGCTTGTTTGAGTCCATACAGTGATTTCCTCAGTCTGCAGACTAAGGAAGGATCATCAATAAACCCCTCAGGTTGTTTCATATATATCTCTTCCTCCAAATCACCGTGGACGAAGGCACTCTTCACATCCATGTGATGTACTTCCCATCTCTTGGAAGCAACACTAGCCAATACCATCTTGATGGAGTCCATTCTAGATACTGGAGCAAATGTCTCATTGTAGTCCAAGCCTTAGACCTGAGAGTACCATTTTTCCACCAACCGAGCCTTGTACTTGGTTGTGGTCCCATCAACAACTATTTTGGTTTTGTAGATCCATTTGCACTATACCAGATTCCTTCCTTGAGGTAAAGAGACAAGTTCCCAGGTTTGGTTGTCATGTAGCGAATCAAACTCCTCATTCATGGCTGCCTACCATCTAGGATCATGGAAGCCTCCTTGAAGGATTGAGGATCTAAACCAAGCATCATAAAACACCTCTCAGGAAGAAGAGGACCTGTGTGAGACAGTGCAACACTCTCCTTCTGATACTAGGACCTCGTTCTTCTTTTGTCATATGGATCCCCAACACCATCTCCAACTGCTTCTATGAGCTGCTTAGCCCATTTAGGATGCTGGAATGAGGTAGATGCTGGATCTGGATCTAGATCCCTTTGAGGTGTAAGCTCAATGTCTGGATCATGTTGGGATGACCCCTCTTCTGAATCTGAATTTGAAATGTCAGGAATTGAAACTGAATCTGCAATAGGAAGTGAAGGATTTTTTATACCTTCATCAGCTTTGAATGAAAGTTGTGGTGATGCTGGAACTGTGTATGGAATGAAGTGATAGAAAATATATGCCTTGGAGGCAAGATCAATAATTCATTTCGCTACAAGATCCCTAGTTGAGATTTTTGTGATCTTCACTAAGTCAGGTCCAAACACCAGTTGTTTTGGTGAGCCAGTGTGAGTCATCTGATAAACAGACAACAAATTAGCTGCAAGGGAGGGCACATATAGGACATCTTTGAACACACCATGCTTCGCTCTGATGGTGCCTCTTCCTGCTATTGGAATTTGGGAATCATCTCCCATGTGAATAGTGGGCTCTTCTTTGATATTGAGAGAGGAGAAGAGACCCTTAGAGGCCACCATGTGATTGGAGGCTCCAGAATCAATCAAATATGTTGTAGACCGAGGTAGTCTTGCTTTCAAAGCATGGCATCTTTCATGTCCATTATCTGAATTCTTTGCTCTTTGTGGGGAAGCAATGTTATGCTACTTGAGAAGAGTATTCATTTCATCAAGTTACTTCCTAATACAATGATCTTCAAGATGATACCCTTTTTCACAATAGGGACAAAATTTCTTCTCAAATTTCTTCTTCTTAGAGCCGGAGGCCCCTTCGGAAGTTTGTTGATTCTGTTTAGGCTTCGAATCAGTTGACTTTGGCTCCTTCTTCTTTGATTTCCCCTTTGCTTACGCGTTGGAAGAGTCAGAAACTAGGAGAAATTGATTTTTGGAGGTCTTGATGACTCCCATTCTCATCAACTTGTCTTGCTCCTTGATTAAGGACTCGAAAAAAGAATCTAATGAAGGAACCTTCCAATCAGGAAAGATTTCCTGCTTGGAATGAAATATGGAAACAAATATAGAATACTCAGGGCCTAGTTTACTGAGTATGGAAAGGACATTATGCTCATCCTTCCGCTCTATCCCGCACTGTCTGCATTGAAGTACTAGAGACTTGAATTTAGTAAAGAATTGCTAAATGGTTTCGAAACTCCTGGGATGTAAAGATACCAACTCATTGTCCAGAATGTGTCCCTGAAGCTCATCTTGTTTGTTAAACAAGCTATCAAGATTCTCCTAGGCTTCTCTGGGAGTCCTCAATCCTTCTAGGTGGAAGAAGAGATCTCTAGATATAGAAGTACATAAGTACCTGAATGCTTCATCGCAACGGTTTAGAAAATTGTTCCGTTCAACCAACTGGTGAGGCTCAGGCTCCCATCCATGTATGGTCTTGTGGTATCCATGCTTGCGCAAGGCTAGATGCATATCAATCCTCCAATCAAGATAATTGGAAGTTGTGAGGATCCGTGGTTCAGGAGTTTGAGAACTCATAATTGCTCCAGCTGGAAGTACTGCAAAACTTCACACAAGCTACGTAGCACCTGTCAATTTCACTGCAATAACACACTAAAACATATGAGCTGTTAAAATCATGATTTTCCTCCCGGCATGAACATGTTTTCAAGGTCCGTCACACCCTCTCCGCTGCTCTGAATAAATCCAAAGCTAGCAAATCATCATAGGGGACTTCTGTGGAAACCCAACTGCTTCTGATGTTTGATTGGGAGAAACAAGCATGAAACCTTCCTGAGAAGGCTCTGATACCATATTATAATTTGAATGCCATTTAGATCTTCATGCAGATAGTTCTAATAATGTTTTCAACAAATGGAGAATGAAGATACAAACTGAACAAAACAAACCACACAGGAAACATACAAGTATTGCTCAGGAATTTACAGTATCATTCACAATAATAATCCGGTGTTACAATAGTTTACAAATAGGAAGAATTCAAATGCATTAGGGAGAAATTCGAATCTACCATGTGGATCTGATTGTATCTAACTGAATCTCTAACTCATAGTGTCTCAATCAATATCAGAGTCCAAAATCAACTCCCAGATGTCCAACCAACTCAATCAATCAATGATGGCTAGTTAACTCAGTGCAACTGAGTGTGGTAGGTAGGCAAAGGCGCCTACTCCACATGCAACCATGCAAGACATGCGCTAGCTAACTAATTGTGAACTAACTGAAAGTAACTGGGTGCTAACTGAGACTAACTAGTACTAACTCCAACTAACTGAAGTAGGTTGGTGCCGGGACTCACAGTGGCTTCTAAAATGTAGGGATTGGTCTAGGAGGCACCCAAACTGATGCATGCACATGCAGCAAGTGGCAGTTAACCTCTAGCAATGTTCCCCACAATCTAGTGACTGGTACATGTGGCCCCATTAGGCCAAGTGGACCCAATTGTACTAATGGACCCAAATAATGAATTAAGGTTCCTAAGTTAGGCTAATTAATCTAATGGACAGTATGATCAAGGGAGGATTAATAATCCTAACAGATATAACAATGCTACAATGAATACATATATAATGAATAAATGTGGCAGGGTACATATATAAGGACTAAATGTGGTAGGGTATTATTGTTATAATGTGGCAAGATATAAATTTAAAATTCTAATTGGTACGGAAATATATTTATTTGTTAAAACTTAAATTCTAAATGGGTGTAGGCTTAATTTATAATTAAATTAAACTAAAATAGTTTTCATGATAGGTAACTATTTTAATATTTATTGGTTTAATTTTAACTTATAATTAAATTAATTTATGTATATAAATTTTAAATTTATTTAATAAATATAAACTAGATTGAGTTTTAATGAATATACCTTATATATATATATATATATATATATATAAGTTTCAATATATATATATTTAAAATTCTAATTTATATTCATTACAAATTTAACTTGGGTTTATAATTCAAAACTAAATTATTTTACTTTATAGTATTTTGAATACTTTACTTTGGTGCATTTATGTCTGAAAAGTACTCATATTTATATTCATATCAAAGGTGGTTTCTTATTAATTTTATTTCTAGACATATTTTCAATTTAACTTAAACCTAGAAACATAGATTGTATTGCAAGAGGTGTGTTGTAAATATACCTTTCCCACAAAATGACTAGTTCATTATAATTTATTATATCTCTTAGGAGACTCATTTTAGACCTCAAATTTCCCCTAAATTTTGGTTCTGTTTTTTAATGTTTCTAATGATATATGGAACAACTAGAATATGTTATTAGGGCCATAAAAGGAGAATCTTGTCACATTGGAAGGATTGCGAGAAAAGTTTCCTCCAATCCTTTATTGCTTTATGCATGAATGTTACATTGTTCTAAGAGTTTTTAGTGAGTAGGAACTTGGAATTTTTCATTCTATAAGGCACACCTTGCTACCATTGTTTTGAGCTAGAAGCCTCACATCGAAAGGAGGCTCCTAGTGATTTCCACCATCATGACGTAACATGTTAGGGTTTGTTGGTTGGAACAAAAAATGATTCAATTCTCCCTAACCATTGATGAACTTCCCCATCTTCCATTTGTCTTGTTTCCTCTTAACTCCATATGCCGTAGGGATTGGCACTAGATTCTGAAGTCCTGCCATCACCTATACTGCAACAAAAGACCTCAAGTTTTGCTAATGATAACTCTTCAAATCACCTTTGAAGATGATCCCTCATCAGCATAACCTAGCAATCCTATCTTAAGGAAGCCCCTCTCAAGTTGGAGAAGAGTCAACCAAAAGTGCAGAGAGGTAGTTATCAAGGTGACAGTGGGTAGCACCTCTAGGTTGCAATTGGACTAGTGTGTTCTTTGGGGCTTTAATCACACATTGTTGCATTGGTTTATCTCCTACTTATGTGATATTATTGCATGGTAAACATCAAGATATTGGATTCAAGGGTGCTTTCCCCAAATCATAACATCATTTACATCATTGACTATATTTTTATCCTCTTTGAAATCTATTCAAAGATTTATTATGATAGAGTCTTGTCAAGCATATTACATTATTATATGGAATAGATGGATACAACTATTTTAAAATTAGTGCATTAGTATTTATTAGGATAGTGATACCCAATACTTGAGAAACAAATAAATTCAATGCCAAACATTAGATTGTATTAACCTAGTAGTGGGAAAAACCTACAACTACTAGATAAGTCACTTGATTTCATCCATGAGGGGAAAATGAAAATAGGATACAAAAAAATAAATTACAATGCACATGTAAACAATGTTAGTCCATCTGGAGGACTAATGGCAAAAAGTGTTATATCAACTTCTAGTAATGTCTACTTTGTTGTATTCTAAAGGTGTACTAGCAAATGATGTTAAAATTGACATAATTATGTAATTCAAAGTAGTTTAGGATCAAATGATGTTGCATCAACTCATTATGTTGCATTGTTGGAACGATAATGATGGGAGAAACCAAAAGTAGCTTCATTTTTTTGTACTTTTTTTTTTCAATTTAATTAAACATATGTCACTTAGCCGACTTGTTAAGCACCACAAGTATAGAATAAACATCAAATGTATGTCTCACGCGACACATTTTTTACTTTTTGATGTTTGAGGAACATCGTTTAAGGGATGTTTGTAATGACTAATGGAAGTCTTTTAAGTGTCGCTTCTAGTCTATGTATAATTTATTAAGAAACCTTTGGAACTCCGACAAAATGTCGCTTAAGCAACGTTAGGATAACGTTACCACATCGAACAAGTGAGACCAATACAACGGCAATTAACCTTTATGTGCCAGTTTTTCCTTCGACGTTTAAGTGATGCAAAAATAAGTCAAACTAATGTCAGATTCAGATCCCAAATGCAGTAGTCTAGGCACACGTCCTTATAAGAAACGTGCATGAGCCCCTATAGGCCAACACAAGTGAGATGTCCACACTAAAGTACATGTGTCATGATCCAAGATGATGTTGTGCACAATAATGGCTTCAAGGTGATGTAGCTACATAAGGCATGTCCACACTGCTCCATCACAAGCCTCCATAGACTCCATTAATTCTCCTAAGCAATGTGCTCCACCTAGTCAGCTACCCTTTGCAAGAACATTGTCAAATCCCTAAGAATCCTCGATCCATCTCCAATCCTCTGAACAAGATTCCAAAAAACCACATGCCATTTAGGGCTAGAAGCTCTCCTCCATGCTACAAAATGCTCCCCATCCCAAGTGGGGTGCTATCCAAGCAAGTTGTTCCTCCATGTGGTCATCATGAAGAGCATCCAATAATCAAGCAAGAGAAATCCAACGTCTAAGGGAAGAACACCAATCCAATACCATCATGATGTCAAGCATCCATTGAGCAAGCTATCTCAAATGTACATATCCATCATGGACTATCTCTCATGTTGGAATCCATCTTGAACCATCTAGGGGTTGATCATACACCATGTACCACAAATCTCAAGAAGCACCCCCAAACATGGTGTAAATACTTTTGGAGTAACCCAAATGTACTACTCCCTTTTTATGAGTAAAGTGTTTACATAGACACTTGCCAACTCCCTTTGCAACCCCATCAAACTTATTCTTTGCAAATAAATATTGGATGCGGTCCTAAAATCAACTATTTTCATCTACAACAAAGTTGTTAACCATGCTATCACAACATGTCAATCATCCAACGAAAAATGACCATCTATGAATATGAAAGAATGTCTCCCTCAAGAAACAACCACTTGCCAAACTCCATGATCCTCCAAGCCATCACCACAAGCTAACATTTGAGTATACCACATCATAAGCTCTCCCAAACACCCAACAAAGACAATCACATCTCCATACAATATCACGTCAATCCTAAAATACATAGCTCCTGGTATAATCATCAAACTATACAATATCATCATCAACTTGTTAACATAATATTCCCTCTCATGTACCTCAAAACCTCTAGCATTCGAATCATCAACCTAAACCGGGTCTACTCCCTCATCTAGAGAGAATATTGATGTAAGAGTAACATCAAGGGAGACTCCCCCTATTGAGTGAGTCCAATATCTCTAACATTCGAATCATCAACCTAATATTCCCTTAACATAATATTCCCTCTCATGTACCTCAAAACCTCTAGCATTCGAATCATCAACCTAAACTGGGTCCACTCCCTCATCTAGAGAGAATATTGATGGAAGAGTAACATTAAGGGAGACTCCCCCTATTGAGTGAGTCCAATATCCCTAGCTTTATACTTGATCATATGCCCATCAAATGCAACTTTGGAATCAATATTGACATCATCCTCCATCAAGGCATCATACCATTCCTTCAATGAAAATCTGCAAGGATCATGGATGGAGTAAATTTCATCATCACACCTCTCCTCCTATATATAACTATAAGTCTGATAGATGGAAGAAACCAATGATATATGACCAACATATATCCAAGGAGGTACACTTGCTCATATATGCTCCTAACCTCTAAATATGGAATAACAAACTCCACATTCTCCCGAACACTAAAGGAGAACCATACACACTAAGAGATCTCATATTGACATGAGATATAATCAGAGTATATGGGATTGAACTTGTACTTGTATTTATGAATTCTCTCCATGCACGTTGTAACCTATGAGTGATCCATATTGACCTCCTATAATTTAGAGTAGGTGAGAGAATATCCACCCCAAATATCAATTCAACATCCTCTAATCTGAGTCATCTTGAATATTTGAATCCAACCCATCTCAAGTATCTGAATCAATATCTAAAAAAAACTCTACATTCTCCTCAATCACTAAAGGAAAATCCTATGAACTAGAAGATCTCACATCTTCATTAAGTATCACATATATGCTCACTATAGTCTCATGTTATGCCACAATATCAATCTTGTAAGTTGTATAACTATCATTGTATCCATCACAAGATGTAGTCATAACATCTTGAATCCTGGAATCAATCACTAAATCTATCGTAGGTTATAAACCTATTTCAATAGATTCCCATCCTTGGGTGCGTGCTTCATAATCTCTCCCTTATGGGAGCGTGCTCCTTGAGAAAAACTATGCTCCCAACCAAAACAGGGAGTGTCACTCCCTCATTTCTCTTGGTTAGCCTCTCTATGCTCCTAGGAGCGAAAAAATTCTCCCTCACCGCTCCTCCCTTACACTAGTACATATGGCTTAAAATTCGACGAAATATTGTGACATTTGAGATAAAATCAAATTTTCGTCGAAAAATACATTATAAATGTGGAAAAATTTCGATTTTTTTCACGATCCTTCATTTCCGTCGATAGATCGACTATTTCCCATTAGTGTCGATATTTCGATGCCAAGTCATCGTAATATTGACGATATGTTTCACACATGTTTTCGAGCAATGCTCATTGATTTAGTTCCTTTGAAATAGTTCTCGAAACCAAGGGGAGATCATTCAGGTTTCTACCCTTGTCGTAATTGTCATCATCGAATAAGTAAGAAATGAATGGGGCCAACATTGAAATTTCTTCAAATTGTGCCTGCATGCATTGAAATTTGACATCTTTGGAGTAGAAGCATGCCTTGATGGCATGGGATGGTTTTAGGACTCATCAACATCATTATGGTTTCCATAATTTCCATCGATGTCATCATCATATACATTGTGACCCAATTTTTCCATCCATGCCAACAAAAATCAAACCCAAGTACATGATTAAACCATGATTAATTTTATTAAGTTAAGACATCCCAAAATAATTTTATAGTGTCATCATGGTCATCCTCATCAACAACATCATCACCATCATCGTCGCCATGATCATGATCATGATCTTCATCATCATCATCATCGTCGTTGACAAAGTCGTTATCATCATCATCATCATCATAATCATCATCATCATCATCATCATCACCATTGATCCCTAGAACACCTAATTAATACCCCCAACTTCTAATGACAATAACCCGTAAACAATAATTGTTATAATCATTAATTATTTTTAATTCGTAAACCTTACAACCTAGGAAATTTATTTCCTACTACAATTAACCCCTTTCACCATTAGACTCTATAACCACTAACCAATATAGTTCCTACCAAATGACACCTAAATTCATAAACCTTATAATAATCTTCAACACCGTAAAATCATAACCCTATCACTTGTAAAACCTAACCTGTTTAGCCATTGACTCATATAAACCCTAAATCCTTACCACTATCAACCATAACCCTTATAAAACCTAAACTTTATAACCACCATCATGTTATAACTATAAATCCTAACAAGTAATAAAAAGTTACACATGGGTTTGGGAGGGGGTAATTATAGGCGGGTTTCGACGCCCTTAAAAACCTTGTTGAAAAGGGAATAATTTGATATGGAACAATGCCATGGAGGGGGAATTTTCATCTTTGGAGGAAGCCATGCATACTAAACCTATTTAGAAGTGCTTGATTTCATCACATCTTTTGTCTTGGAATGTCATACCTTGGGTAGAGGTCATGGAGTAGTGTTGATGTAACAAGGACATCCATTTGAAATAACTAGTAAATAATTACACAACAATTATTTGGGAAAGTTAACGTATGGCCATCATCCATGCCATTGACACTTGCCGACATTATCTCATTGGGTTCGTACTTTAGATTAATACCATCATAGGTCGAGGAAATTTTTGGAATAATGCTTGTTATTTTGAGAGAAACACAAGTGAGTCACCAAGATGCTAGGGTATGATTATGAGATCATATACAAGAAGGACAAATTAAATGTAGTGGTTGATGCTTTGTTTAGGAAAAATACATATGAAGTATTTCTCTTTGCTTTATATATACCAACACCATATTGATTTATTTAGGCTAAAAACAAATAATTGGCTAATGACACATTGGTTCAAGAGCAAAGAATCAACTCATCTAGAGATTTTAGGAGGGTCCCAACCCCAGTAAGGGATATATTTGGCAACATGATGCATTGAAGTATAAGAATGCATTAATTTTGTTGTAGAATTCTTATTTAAAAGGAAGGGTGTTAGGGAGTTACATTCCTTCCCTATCATTCACAAATTCTATGAATGATAAAAGGGATATTTCTTTTGAGATGGCACAAAAAAGGACATCCATACTTTTGAAGATAAACATGAAGCTTATCATAGGACCACAAGTGAAACAATGAATATCCAATTGTCATTGTAGCCACTATCGATCCTAGCTACTATATGGACTAATGTATCCATGAATTTGTAGTGAGACAATAGTAAGTTGGCAACAAATCAGTCATAATAGTGGTAGTGGACCACCTTTTCAACTATGCTCGCTTTTGTGCCTACTAATAACCATTTACACCCTCTACATTTGCCCGAGTCTTATTGGATCATAGTTTTAAGTGGCATAACATGCTCATTTCCATTGTGTTAGATCATTATCCCACATTCATTACTAAATTATGGCAAGAGTTGTTTAAACCTCAAGGCACATATTGAAAATAAGTGCACCTTATATTCCCTAAATCAATCATGATTAAACGACATCGTCAAAAAATGCTTAGAAACCTACTTACAATATTTCAGATCCGTTCAATAACACAAATTGTTTCAATTCCTATCCATTGTTGACTAGTGGTGCAACACCACTTATCATTGTTCCACCAAAATATCATCATATGAAGTTTTCTATGTCCAAAACCTCCTATCATCACATCATATTTATTGGGCACATTGAAGGTTTAGGAAATGGATCACACACTTAACATTAGAGAAACCATTCTCCACACACTTAAGGACAATTTGGCTGTGGCTTCAAATTAAAATAAGCAATAGGTAGATTAATAACACTCCTAGTGTTTCTCTGAAGAAGGGGACCAAAAGGCAATGCCAAAATTCTATGGGCCCCATTAGATACTTTGTGAAAATAAAATCTTATGAATCAATTCACATGAAGTTATGTGTGGGAGGAGAAGAGGATTAATATATACAAAAATAAGAATATGTCATAATCCACTTAGGGATATGTTAAACAATGCTCCCAACGTATGCTATATCGAGGAATCTATGCTACATAAAAATACATAAGCTATAAGCCAAAGGAAATTTGTAATACATAACATCATATCTCTTAATGATGATGTCTCTTTTGGTATCTAAGGGATCTAATCATGTCCTCACATAATCTTCGACCTCATAAAACCATAACCTATCACTCATAAAACCGTTACCCTTTAAGCACTGACTCAGATAAACCCTAACTCTTTACCATACTCCTATCATCTTTAAACCCAACCTATAAAACCCCTAACCCTATAGACACAATTAAATAAATTATATTCCCTATCCCTCATATCTCCCAACAAATAACCCTTATAACCCCAAACCCATGTAAGTACTTTTGTGGCTATAAAAATCCATCACAATTGTAAACCCTGAACTCTAATACCCAAAAACTAATGTTGAAACTATATAACCTTGTTAGCACCATTGTAATGTTAGGAAAGTGAAATAATTTTGAATAGGTGATAAAAGGCTCCAAATTTGATAAAAGGAATTTTCTCCTTTTTTTGCCCACCCTTTTGTTTTCATTTAATTCAATTGGTCTGTGATTAACTAGTCCGTGAGCAACCAGTTCGCGAGCTCGGGGCTTGGGGTGTTCATTCGCTTTGCTTGGTTTATGCGTAACTATTTTGTGATCTTGGGGGTGTTCATTTGTTTCACTTGAACCACATATAACCAGCTCGTGAGCAACCAGCCGGCAAGCCGCATCAAGCAGACTCGCCTCACAACGTATGGTAGTTCGATAAGTTGCTCAACTTCCCAACCTCAACCATGATCCGGTGTTTTGGCATTAATTCCATATTGAGGTGATAAAGGGGTCCAAATTTGATAAAATGTCTTTTCTCATTTTTTTGCTTTCCCTTTCGTGTTCATTTACTTTAATTGGTCTGCGATCATTCAGTCCATGAGCAATCAGTCGAGCAATCAGTTCGCGAGCTTGCCAGATTGGAGTGTTCATTTGCTTCGCTTGGTCTATGCGTAACCAGTTTGCAATCTTGAGGGTGTTCATTTGTTTCACTTGAACCACAAGTAACTAGTCTACGAGCAACTGGTCCGTAAGCAACGTCAAGCAGACTAGCCTCACAATGTATGGTAGTTCTGTAAGTTGCTCAACTTCCCATCTACGTTGGCCCATTGTTTTGACATTAAATCCATATTAATATTAATTTTTTCATTTTCATTGTTTTGACATTAAATCCATATTAATGTTAATTTTTTAATTTTCATTTTTGCGAATTTTAGGGTTAATATAATGAGTGTGCTAACCATTATTCTCAACTCAGAAATGGCGAAGCGCCAAAGAAATTTATCTCAACACGCATGGGTTGATTTGTCATTTTGATCATTTGTTTTTCCAAAGCTTATAGATATTCATTCTTGGATTTTGAATTTATGGAAGCCATTATACAAGGGGTTGTTGAATATTCATTGTCCAAGAGAAGGTGTTGTGCAACAACCCCTAGTTTAGGGGTTGCATTGAGTTTCCATGTGCTCTTTTTATTGAATCCTTGATCCATGATATAAGGTTTATTCTTATACCAATTTTAAGAAAAATCCAAAACCTCCATTTTTATTTATGGAGTAAGGATTCCTTATGCACAATTAGCAAGGGCTTCAAAATATTTATTTTGATATCCTAAGAGATTATTTTCAACCATATTCCCACTTGCAAAAGGATGTGCGTTGAGATGGATTAGGGCCAAGGCTCCCAAATGAAATTATTTTGGTCGTTCTTGGTGTTGTTTGGAATTAAAAGCCGAGTTACAAACAATATACTTTCAAGTGGTTATTTTGTTTTGAGACTAATCACTTGTCCATATTTTATTCTCGTTAGGTTTTTGAGGTTGCTCATTTAAGGGAATCACCAAAAATGTTTATGAAGAAACACAATCTCTTAGTGGAGTCATGCAGAGTTGAAATACTATGTAGTTGGATAAAAGGATGTAGATAAAAGGAGTGGGATGATGTAAGATACTCACCTTGTTCATGATAATCTCGGGCATGATGAGGCAAGTTTGTAGCCTTAGGGGTTACTAGTTAAAGATCATGCATATGAAGGTTTCTTATCCATGTTCAAAGGATGAAACATTTGTAAATTAAAAGTCCCCACTTCCTTTGGAAGTCCCTTATGGAAATCACATATGGAAACTTCCAAGCTTCTTGAAGAATATTAAGAAGTAACAATGAATTTCTAGCAACTTTGCTAAATATAACATCGCATACATTACATTGCCCTTTTATTAGTTTAATACAAAGCATTAATATGACCTATTATATGACCATGATGAGTTATATTATTGGCTGTAGGTACTTGTGTATTAACTGTAGGGACCACCAAATAGGTACTTTTCAGATATCTTCCTCGAGTGAGGAACATAAACTAGGAGAGTTTGAAAACGAGACATCTAGTATTATATTTAATAGGTCTAGATCAACTAGAGGTGAAAAGGTGAGGAGCATATTTCATAGATGCATGCAAATTTTCTTGCTGAAGGAGGGTCATGCGATTATGATGATGACATCATAGGTGACACTGAGTTTCCATTGAGGTATACACATCTAGTGAAACGATGGGTACCCAAGGAGCTACCTCAATTGGACACATATTTTTGCATCAATGGGAGGATTTATCACATTGCTCCATCATCCTTACATGGATTGGGGCTATTGCCCATGGATGGAGCAAAGGTCAAATATGGCACTATAACTGAATTGATGGAGTATGCCAGACCATGCTACAAATACAATGATTGGATTATGTTGGTCATCTATACATGAAGTATGTGGATATACAGAGTTCCTGTAAATTATATACAACTATTGGACATCAATCAAAACAAAGGAGAAACTATGTATATTGATGGAAGGCCAAAAGCTTCCGAAAATATTGCAGGATTTATAAATAGTACATGACCAAGGAAAACAAATAAGCAACCCAACTGCATATTTGAGGAGGGTGAAAGAAACAATGTATTCATACGTTCAACAAAATCAATATTTTAAAGAGAAGAGTTGTTGATCAATTACAATTTGAATCGAATAGATGCAGGGGATGCTATTATGGGGGTAATTATCTTAGATACTATTTAACTCAACCTCTTATCAATGATTCTTATTATTTATCTTTTGCATTAATTTTAATTATATCTCATGCCTTTTATAATATATGCAAACATTTGAATGTCTTACTTCTTGTATTGTGACAGGGTGATCGTGGTCGGAAGCCACCTGCAGACAACTCTTGTAAGGTAAACATCAATGTACTAGTAATTACCAAAATTTTAAACTCAACATATCTTTTATGCCCCTCACTCAGAACATCTTCTAGTGCTTAGGAGAACTTGGGGAGCAAAAATTAATTGGTTTCATAAGTGAGTTACCTTTGACTCAATAAAGATACTATTGCATTTCGATAATCGTACATAGATTTTTCATAATTTCCATCATCAACATTTTAACAAAGCCATTGAAGCACTCAAAGTAGCGTAATTGTTTTTCCAACTTCTTAGGATGCACTTTGGATGATCTATAACAATCATCTCTAATTGTGATTCTACATTTTCATCACCTTTTGACATACTAATGGAAATTGTTAAGTTGTCTAAGGCGATATTTATTAATAAGATCGTTGGATCCTTTACATTTGAAATATAAGAAGCAACATGATTTGTACCTTCAAGCAATAAACAAAATTATAACACAACACCTCATGCCTAAAAATCACTCTCCATTGCATGTATGTTATGGTTTTCAACCTTTTGTTCTTTATAAGTTTCCAATTACCACTATTTTTTCAAAATATTATTAGCTATGGCATATATTCATTTAAGATTTTTAGTTTTGTATTTTTTGTATGGTCTAATCAAGTTAAGTTTTATTTCTGTAGATATTTTTGGATACACCCGTGCATGGACAACCTGCACAGATTGGTGTTGGTAGTACAGATGCTCCAATGCCACAACATAAACATAGTACCATACTAGTGAGGCAACTATTGGACTCTCATCTTGATGTGGGCCTTGAATCAATTAATGAAGAAACCACTTTTCCGTATGATGACACGGCCAAGTAGGGCCCTTCAAACGCAAGGACTTCACAATATGTTGGAGAAGAAACTAGTGTTGATTGTGACGATTGCTATCTTGGAGCATCCCGTGTGAGCATCACGAGAACATTACCGGTCACCTTTTTGGTGGACATGGACTATATTCTAATCAAGATACTAAAGATTACATGTATTAATTAATTAATTAATTGTTTTCTATCATCTAATTGAAAACCACATATCTCATATTATTTTAAATTAATGATCATATCGTTTTTTTAGAAAACAATGTATTTTATAAGAACTTGCATGACAAATGATTGGAGGTTTTTGGGCCCATCATTCGAACACAGTGGAATGCCTAAAATAGAAAATTGAAAGATGATCTAATTGAACATATGGTCAACTTGTTTGGTAATACCTTAAACAAAAGAGGTGTCACCTTAGCAGCTAGCTTGAATTTGAAATATGTGAGGGACTAGTATAGGGTTAATTTGTAAAATAACCTTAAGTATGAGCACCCTCTGATGGTTCTAGATGCGTGGAAGGCCCTCATAGATGATGCTAATGATAAGGCATTGATAAAACAAGGAAAGTCTCCACATGGTTCAACAATGTACGTGCATATGATATTTTGAATGAAATATGTTGATTTTTTTTAGTTTTAAATAAAAATTGCGGTATCTAACATATTTCAAACTTTTCATAGGCTCCCTGACATCTCTAAAGCAATAAAGTCGAGATTGGAAAAACATGACCAACACAAACTATGCCAGGGTGGATATCAAAAACTAAAAGCAAGAATTGCAAGAGGCAATTGAATAATTGTAGCCAACTTTATTTAACTCTAGCGAACAAATAAATGATTTATTATGAGCAAATTTCATGATGTTATGAATTATAGGGAAATACATTCCAATTGACTTCCACCAAAGAAGACTCGGAGCTCGGTTTCAAGTACAATTTTCAAGGTGTAGTGGAATATTTAACAAGCTTGGAGCAACCCCACTTTTCCCATCGATGCACACACATGTGAATACTATCAATAAGGATATCATTGTAATATACTTGTAAAATCTATTTATGATTGATTATATATCACTAATAAATAAATTTGTTTGTTTGTTTTAAGCATCAGAGCAATGGAAGTAGTGAGGGTGGCGGTATTGAACATGTACCAGATGATAGTGGGAAACTACCTCATGATGGTGGCCAACAACTTAGCCATTCAGGTGTGTATTCTATAAAAATAGAAGTATTTACTATGATTATAAATATTTAATTGTTGACGTGCACTTATAAATTTTCTTCTTTCAATGGAAGAGCATGTAGTTGATGATGCTCAACTAGAAGATCAAATGGCACAACCAATGAACAGTGAGTGCACTTGTCTTAGGTAGTCCAACAAATAAAGAACATTGTAATGATATTGGAAATAATGAAATACTTATATCGATAATAAATAAACATATCTATATAACCGTTCTCATTATTGCAGTTGATGCCCCTTTGCAGCGTCCTCCACAAAGTTATCATCGACGTACCAGAAGTACGATACGTGAGAGCATGAAAATACATTGGTAGATGAAAACGATGATGCCTCGATCATGAGTTTTTTGAAAAAAAAGATCGAAGTTGAAAAAATGATTGTTTAAATTCAAGAATTTTTTTTTCTTTTTTTCTGACTATCTTTATTAATATAAAGTTTGTTTTCAATAATTCTTACACAAATTTAATGAAAAACTTCTCTAGTATTGAAGCCAATGAAAAACATGACTTTGGAATTTCCATTGTATTCATTATTTCTTTACTATGAAGAAATTAAAGATAAAGATGATGAAAAACATATTGTGAAATGAATGTTAGAAAAGTAGAAATACTTTTTATAAAGAGTAGTTTGCATGTGCAATTATGATGAAAAGAATAATTTTTAGATCTATGCATGAGACCAAAAGAAGATGCAATTCTTCTATTGAATTAATTTACTTTATTCTATTTTATAGGTCTATGATATATAGTTTTCTTATTTCAAGAATGATAATGTTCATATTTTAGTGCATGTTTCTATGGCATTAATGAAACACTGTTAGGGGGAAAAGTCGTGTAGATGCAATAGAGTGCACAATTTGTGCAATATATGTTTATGTATCCAACATTAGCAAGCCTAGAGTGAAAGGAAAATTGCATCATGGTCCCTCTACCACATTTAAAAAATAGTGAAAGAAGTTAATTAACAAAAAATTATCTACCATGGTTCATGTGCAATACAATGTTTTGTTTTTTTACAAATTTTATTAATCTTTGTCACATTATACAATATTACATAGATAGATTGGATATGGGGATTGAGAGCGATGTGAGGGGAGGGAGGGGCCATATGAGTTTCCACCGTCACGTGGTTGGCCTTGTTCAATAGATAATAACTTATTCTTGAAACAAAGTGAAGCTCATTAAGGTATTCCACTCTAGTCTTTATAGAGTCTTGTACATGTTTAAATGCTTGTTTATTTGCTTAATTATTATTTAGTCAAATTTTAATCTTTGATTATTTTTGTAGGTCTTGGTGATGCAAATGCAACTCGTGGGTGGATGCATATTAAATCATCGACAAAAGAGGGTACAATAATTTATTTATTTTGTTTTCACTTTGTGGTATTTAGAGGTTTGAAGTATACTATTTATTTTGTTTTCACTTTGTATGGTTGACATAAATCAATGTTTTACCCGAATTAGGAATGGCTTACTCCATATGAGGTATTTGTTATAAGTTATTTATCTATGTTGCACGGGAACGGTTCCCACCTTTTGAGAAACTCGTTCCACAGGTTCCCACGTTTGAGGGAACTTGAGAACCGAAACAAAACGTCCCGAATTTTCTTGGAACGATTCCAAGAACTTAGGAACTTTTAGGGAACTTTGGGGAAAAATATGGGAACGTGGAAACTTTGAAGTAGGTGTTTCCATAGGTGGGGACTTCTCTAGGTTCCCAAAATTTACCGGAACGGCCTCTAGCTCCTCGTCGAAGGAAAGAACCACACATTCCCATCTCATGAGCCCTTTGTGGCAGCAAAAATTCCCTTGTATTCTAGCTGGCAGAAAAGTCTAGAAACTCCCAGGAAATCAACACACAATTCCCACTAATTTTATGTTATAAATTCATGTCCCGTGTGTTTAATCAACACACAATCGAGATTGATTTTTAGTGGGCGTTGATTGTTAGAGGGTCGAGTGAAATTGGAGGGCCGACGAGACTCCAGCACTGACAGAGGTCATTGAAAACTGTTGGCCAACAATAGTGACTGATTTTTGAGGGCCGGTGGGATTCAAAGAGATGAGTGTTCTTTGGGTGAGCTTTGAGAGCTGATATAAGTGATAAAAGGATCAATTGGGTTCCTTACAACAAACTTTAAGTTTGGAAAACCAAGCCCAAGCCAACGATAAGGTATACTGTTGATACAACAAACTTGTTGATTTTAGGTAGTTATACATTGAAAACAATCACACACACATACACACACACACAATTTTTAATTTCAATACCAAACTTTCACGATTTCATTTTTAATTTCAACGTCAAACTTTTGCGATTTCAAAGATTGACTCCACTTTGATTTTAAAGGTTGATTAAGCAATTTGAGACTCTGTTTAGATTCAAAGTAACTGGATGGTTATACGATTTCAAAGGATGACAAATTTCAAATGTGAGTTGGATCACAATTCACTACTTGCAGTCCAGAGCCCGCGCTCGTGTTTTTGTAGCTTCTAAATTAATAGATCTATTTTTATAATTGGATTAAACTTGCATCATGAGTATCAACAAACATTGATTATAAACATATGTTTTCATTGCATTATCATTAGAATTAGGTTTAAAAAATTACAATGAATATTAAGTTTTAACATTGACGTAAAAGCTTAACCTAATATATAATATGAAATTTCAACATGTATTTGGAGTGATAAGTCAGAGCTTCCAACAAACTTTATCTTTATATTTTAGTTTATTATTTACTATTTTAGTTTAACCTGAATAGGAAATATGAAGCTTCTTTAATTTTAGTTTTCCATTAGTTTTGTTTAAAACTACTTAGAAGTGTAGATAACATACAATATTACTTATATTGTTTACAATTTTTTATGTCTTTGCACAACATAGATATATATGATTCAGTTATTGCAATTAATCATTCTGTACCTTCGTTGAATTTTTTTCCAAGCTAATGTTTAAGATTAATTGAAGAGAAAAAAATAAATTATTAATTTATAAAACATCTTATTGGCCAACCAAACATATGATGTTTGCATTTGGAATTGTGCCCCCAACATTGGAGGCAGGGCTGACGTAAGGTATATTTAAAGATTTGTGTACGTTCTCGGGTTTCCTCACGACACTCCTGCTATACAAGCCGTGAGCACCACTCTACTAAATTTTAAATTTTAAATAAAACTCTACTCCATTAAAGGTGGTTGCAAAAAAACCTAATCTTAATACGTATGAGAAATGAGAACTTGTTAAATTGTCAAAAAATCTACTCCACTAAAAAGGGATTAATCTTTTATTATATTTAAGTGTTAAAATATAACGCATTTGAAACCGCCTCCTTCCTGTTACGTTGAACTAGTAACAATGGATCTAGAACTGTTCCACAAGGATTTAAGACATGCATTTCAATGATATTAAAACCCATTTGAGGGAATGTCAAAAACTTTGATTTATTCCAAGTGTGAAAATCTATTTTTTTATTCATCCAAGTGTAAAAGTCAATTTCTATTTTCTTGTTAAAAAGATGGAGAGGTATTTAAATTATACAATTAATTTTATTTCTTTGAATTTCCACATATTTAAAATGTATATTTTAAATAGTATGAGGTGAAAATAAAATGTATATTTTAAATAATATAAAATGAAAATATGAATTAAAAACAATATTTTTTTAATTGTGAAAGTAAATAATATATTCATTGTAGTAATCAATTTTATTTTTATTTTCAATAATAAATTTGTAATTTTGTATAGTGTATATAAATGTATACCATTTTTATAATATAAAGAAAAAGTTAATTCTTTTCTTAATATAATTTGTTGCAAAACTTTATTAAAAATAAGTAAATAAATGTTTGCTTGGTTTTAATTAAAATTATATATAATCTCTTTATGATTATAGTATATTTTATTGACAATAATCAATTTGTTGATTGTTATTATGTTAAATATTAATGTAAGAAACAAAAACAAATAATCATATTCATCGGCAAAGACATTTTTTTTAATTTAATAAAATAAGCGAAAAAATAACAACTAAAACAAGCGAAAAAATAACAACTATTCATGCCTTTGCAGTGTGGTAATGGTTGCCATTTTTTTTGTTTTTAATACCTTAGTCAAATAGCTAAGGTTTTGGAGAAGAGCTTGTGAAAATCGTGTAGCGACATGAATGTCTTTAATAACTTTATCAAATAACTAAAGGTTTTGGAGAAGAGTTGTTGATAATAGTCTAGTAAAATAATTGTTCTTAATACTTTAACTAAATAACTAAAGTAAGTTAAGTGTGGAATTGGGGAAAATTTATTAAAGGTAAAGTGTCATGTTCAAAATTCCTATCAATCAAATGTAACTCTGACTTGTAACAAAAATGTAATAAAGACATTGCCAAAAATATACTCTTATATATATATTTACAAGATATCTATCAAAAACCCAACAAAAATGTAATAAAGACATTGCCACAAATATACTCTTATATATATTTACAAGATATCTATCAAAAACCCAAAGCGCCTTGTGGCTCTTGGTTTTAAATGTTTAAATTTTAATTAATAAACTGCATTTTTTAATTTTTAACTTTAACTTTTAGTTTTAAGTCTTATTTTTTTTATGCATTTACTATTTTTAACTTTAACTTTTAGTTTTAAGTCTTATTTTTTTTATGCATTTACTATTCAATGTTTTTCCATTTTAATTTTTACCATTATTACAATATAATTTTTATGTTGGTTTTAAGTCTTATTTTTTTATACATTTACTATTTAATGTTTTTTCATTTTAATTTTTACCATTATTACAATATAATTTTTATCTTATTTTTTTTTATGCATTTGCTATTCAATGTTTTTCCATTTTAATTTTTACCATTATTACAATATAATTTTTATGTTAGCAACAACTTAAAAATTTAATTTTATGCTATGTAGCATTTTATTATTTTAATATAAAATTTCAAGTTTTTATTATAAATAAGAAATGTAAAATTTTCTAGTTATTAGTTAATTATATTTTCATGTTTAAACTTTCATTAAATATTTTTTTTGAGTAATGTCATATGGGATTTGATTGTTTTTCGTAGACAAAAAGATATGACGTATTTTGATAATCTCTGCTTTTTATTTTTATTTTTTATCTCAATGTGGACATTTTTTATTATCATATTTGGTATATATAAATTTAAAAATCTATTGAATATGATCTTAGGTAGTTGTTTGAATGCTTTTTCAAGTTTTTTTTTAATTCAAAAGTCTTCCATAATAACACTATAATTTAATATTTATCTATTCATTATTTACTACTTACAATCAATAACAACACATTGTTATACTACTAGTAACTAATTTCTTTTTTGTAGTGTTATACTTTTGAATTTTTTAGTGTATAGATTCATAAACAAAGTCAAAGTTTTGCAAATGTCAATGCATAGAAAGATGTTTACTTTGATCTTATTCCTTTGAAATTTCTTGTTCCCTTTTTAGTTACAGCTTCAATTTGGATCAAAAGCATTTTCTATTTTTCATTTTGGCCATTTCAAATTTGTGACATTCTTATTGAAGTACAATTGAATAAAATAAACAATAAGAAAAATTAAAGTTTAAAGTTTTAAAATTTAAATTAATGAATTGTCATTTTACAATTTACTGCTTTATGACCCATCTCAAGAAGATATAGTTGAAAATATGATATGTGAAGGTCAATGACTATATTTCATGCATTCTAAATCTCTATTTTTTGGTTGATAGTATTAGTTACAAAATTTAAATTACAAATTTCATGTTTTAGATTTGATATTACTCATTACTTCAACGAGTATAATAATTTACTTCAATCAACACAATAATATGCTTTGTAGACTCCAATTTAATTTACAAACATAAATTCATAATTATTAATTTACAAATTACAGCTTATTCAACTATGTTCATAAAACCAACTTATTGATTACATGTTTGCTGGAATTTAATTAACAAATTTACTCAATAATCATAAGTAATAGTAGTTTTTGTTTGTAACTAGGGGAATTGACAACTGGAGTTGGGCTGGTACTCGCGTGGCACGGGGTCCAAGGATCCATTCCTCCTACCACTATACCCCTCGGTGCCCCACACCCGCCCGCAAGACACAGGACACAAGTAAACCTGGGTGGGATTTGAACTCGCGACCTCCAATTTACAACAAGTGACTTCATAGCAACTGAACCGCCAACGAGCCACACCCGTGCGGGCTCATAAGTGTTAGTAGTTACTTGTTGATTCTATTTAAAATTTAAAATTTTCAACATGTAAATTCAATTTTTCAGATATCAATATACTAGGGTATTAAACTTGTTATGTTGTGTTTCAATTAGGGAAGTCATGGAGAGTGAAAGTGCAGAATTGAGGGAGCATAACACTAGTTCTACTCCAAGTCCAAATGCAAGCCAAAGTCAAGTTCAAGAAATATCAAACCCTAAGAAACTCTTGTTAAAGTTAGTGAACAAGATTACTAAAAACAAGAAAAATAATAGTGGGGGCTATGGAAAATGGATGTGCACATTGTGCAACCATGTGTTTTAGAGAAGCTACACCAGTGTGGCATCATCTTTTATCTCTACCTGGTGATGGGGTTAAGGGTTGCTCACGTGGGCTTGAAAAAATGATGGAGATGACCAAGCTTCATATGGTTTCCACATGTGTTAGTAAGACACATTTGGATAGTGATCGTTCTTTTAATGTACCTAGGCTTACACCATCCTCCATCGAAATGCAAGTTTCAATGAATCAAAAGTCAGATAAACCAACTGGAGTCCCGAGGGGGAGGGTTCTACTTCTAAGGTAAGAGGTCTCCTAGTGTTGCAGCTGAACAAACTCGTAAAATATATATAGTGGTGCATAAGGATGAGGTTAGGTCTTACATATAATGAATCACATAGGAAGGTGAAACAAATGGTTGGAATATGAAACTCAACTATCAAATACATTGTATAAATAAATGCTTTGGAAATGAAATAAGGTGAAGAAGTTATTCAATCCTACAATGGTATCAGAGCTGGTACCTGCCATAATTCCCGCCTGCTGTGTGTCAGCCTTCGCAGTTTGCATGCCAGACCTCCACTCTGCCTTATTCCAATTTATTTCAGGCTACCCGCCCATAGTTAGCCTACCTCTGCGTGTGTTCCTTTTTGCAGTGCATTCATTGTATGCGTTACAATTCCATGGCTGTGTTGAGGAATGGTTGTGTTTAAGATATGAAACGATCCCTTGGATACCGTATGCATTATCTACCCCCTCAATCTCATGCGTAGTTTTGACTGCATTTTGCCAAAACGTTTGAATTAGTTTCCTATATACCTAACCGTAATTCTACATCACCACCTCATTTTCGTACATAGTTCTCCCACTCTCCTGCTGCGTATACCTTCTAGGTATCAAAACTCTCAAAACTCACTCTACTTGCACTTCACCACTCCCCTCACACTAGTGTAATCTCCAGTTCCCAGTATTCCTGTCACTCTCAACGGGTGTGTGTGATAGTCCCATCTTAAATCTTGTTTTTATCACCGAGTTCTACCATATGTTTTGTGAGAGAGTTGTGAGGAGCCTGCGAGTTCCAAAAAAGTGATTGATTGAAGTTGTAATAATATTTTGTGAGCTGTGGTATGTGAGCGGTCTCTCTTGCTACGAAATTTGTGAAAGTTGAGAATATATATTGATCTAGGTGATGTATTTGTGAGAGCCGTTTTAAGCCAAAAGGAGATGCCAGTATTCAAAGTTGAGAATCTATTGAAAATTTGAAAATCTGAGTAGCCGTGCAACTTTGCTACTTCAAGTTGTTGATGAAGGTGGAAGGATCATGACTTTTCATTTGCGTGGAGATTGAAGTTGTCCTGCTGCTACGAGTCCATTGAAGACCAACGACATAATTTTCATGCCAGTCCCCATCCGCGTGAAGGTAAATTATTATTGTCGTATTCAGTTGTGGCCGTTGGAGAGTACATTATATCTAATTTCTACCCTAATTCCTGTACGTGAAGTCTTTCTAGGAGATATATGAAAATATTTGATATTTGAGTGGTGAGGCTACTGTATGAGCCATGAATGATGAGATGCTATGTATATAAGTACGTGAATGATATAATTTGTATTGGAGAAGCCCATGTATGTTGAGAACTTGAAGTGTATTCGCTTGGAAGTTGTTCTTCCCTTCACACTGAAGTCGCATTTTTTGAAAAGGAGAATAATTTTTTTGAAGACTCCCTTCATTACATTTTGTTGTTGGAATGCGTGAAGCTGCATCTTGAAGGCCTGGAGCTGTTTTTGATATGATAAAAGATTGGTACGACTGTGTATTGAATTGTTGAGGTTCGAGTTCCTTCCATTTGGCTGCAAGAAGTGCGTGTCTGCCCTATCTCTGATAAGAACTCTCTTGGTGTAAGAGAGACTTGAAAGCCTAAGATTGTTGGTGCAAAGTATAGTACATTAACAAGCGCTACAACCTACACTATTCTGTTGATTTTTTTTTTTAATAAAGTAGTACTGTGGTCCTTGATAAAAGTTCTAAATGTATTGATAAAAAAGAAACAATGATATTCATGAATGTAATTTCATTCTATAGTTAATTAGATATGGCTGCAGAAATATTTTGAGAAGCTGTAGAATTATTTGTAATGGGTTGCAAAATTGTGTAATTAGTTGCAGAATTATTTTTGTAAATTGTAAAAGAGCAAGAACTTAAGCTTGCATCCCATATCCTTTCAAATATTATGTAAGTTGCAGGTTCCGGATTGAAGATGCACTTTTTGGCATCTATCGTTGGTGCTGTCCTTAGTGGTAAGGACATATATCCAGAATGGTTCGGAAAGATCTAATCCACCTTCATTTACAATGACCTTTGGGACAAGATTTGTGAAGAAAAGACAATTCAGAGAAAATCAGATGCATACATAACCATTGATCCAAAACCTCCTGCATCAGAGAAAGAACTTGTTGTTTGGCAGTCCAAAGACAATAAATTCCTAGCTATGATCATTGACACTATTAGTGAAGAGGTGAGCCAACATATTTTTTCTACAAAATGATGTTTTGAAGCATAAGGCATTAAAAGACTTGTATGACTCACATTATGAGATGGAGATAATTCAGTTAATGTTTAAATTGTTTAGTTTGGAAGTAAAAGATAATGATCATATGTTGGTTGCATTTGAGATCAAGAGAATCATGCATAAGATCCAAGCATCTGGAATGAAACCTGACCTTCCACTTGCAGCATTTGTAAAGTCGCTTTATCCAACTCACTCCAACTACCTTGAGTCCCTGCAAGCAAGTGACAAGTTCAAAGACCTCACATTTGACATCCTGGTAGAAAAGATTGTAGATAGAGAGAAAGCCTTTGGAAATAAATCAAGTGAGCTTGCTAAAGGATCCTTTTGCTTTGTTTAAAAAACAAAGAATCAACCCAAAGACAACTCCAAGGGAGATAGCAACAAGTGAGGATGAGGTAGAAGAAATTTTAGAGGCAAAGGGGGCAAAAACAACTCAAGCAAAAGATTAGATATGAAGTGCAAGCGCTGCGAAAATAATGGACATGAAGCGAATTTGTGTTGGGCTTCTTGGGAGTCCATCAAAGGTAGACACAATCAGAATTAATATGGCGAAAATAAGAATCAAGAGGTTGGTAAAGCCCCTAATTTAGCTCATTGTATTGTTACACATTGTGATCTTGGTATTAATGAAATAACTTCTCTTTCATCTTACAAAGATTGTTGGATTCTTGATACTGGTGCAACTTCTCATATGACTTTTAGAAAAGACCGTTTTGAAAAATTGAATGACATAGTATACTTTGCAGACAAATATAGCTTCAGACCTTGGTTCAATCATGATCAAGCTGTCTGGTTTCCCTGATTTTGTGTTAAAGAATGTTCTCTATCTTCCAGAGTTGTAGAGAAGCTTGCTGTCCTTGGTGCAAATTCAACAACAAGGCCATTCCATCTACATGTTTGATGGAATTGTAGAGATAAAAAAGTCCTATGACAACAAGGTCATCATGATCGGGTATGAAGATAGAAAGCTGCTAAAGTTGAAGGGTTGTTCTACAACAGTTCAAAACTTTGCCTATATGTCTCAACTTGAAGAAGGTAATCTGTCATCCAATTTATTGTGGCATGCAAGATTTGGTTACTTAATTATAACAGTTTTCGTTTGTTAAGAAAGAATGGTGTATATGTTTTGCCTACTGTTATCACCAACCTTGTAGTTGCCTATGTATGATGAATCCAGGATGGATGGTAGAGGGGCAAGCAACTAGGGAGGTGGAACCAGGACTTCCTAGACTTGCAAATGGATGGTTGTCACGTCAATCAAGGTATTCTTCACTTTATGTTGCCTGAGTCCAAGACAACAATGGGGGAGACCCAGATCTGCTCTCGATAGGAGAGATCAGACCTAGACACCAGATTAGATCAAAACAAACTTTGAGGTACGTAAGGTGTAAGGTGTTCAGAAACTCTAGATCTACAGTAGGATTCAGTAGATGGATCAAGACTTTAGCAGTATATTGGTTGATCCAAAGCAGTAATCGGATGACCTTTGGGGGAAATGGTTAGATCTAGGGTTTTGGTACTAGCAACTAAAGAAGATGATCTCTGCCTTGGGAAACGTAACCGAGGCAGGATGGGCAGGAAAATAGTCGAGACTATCTAGTACCTGGCTGACAGACTCAATGAAGAAGGTGAATAGGGGTGATTGTCTGAGTCATTAAGGAACAACCAATTTCAAGGGGAAAAGGTCAATTCAGGGCTAGCGCTAGGGATGGGAGATCAGTGCCTTTCGTGCATTGGGCAATGGAGTCAGTATACATCCAACGTTGAGGTGAACCCACCTAGGGTAAACCCTGATCTGTGGACCCAAATAAGTGTTTTGGTCCGGATGGCTCAGTTTGGGCCGAAATTTAGTCAAGGAATGCTAACGCTAGGGCTGGATGGGATAGATCTGTAGATCTGAGGCCACCAGCAGACAACCAGCTCAGCGTTGAAGGTGAAATGGGACCAGGAGGGGCTGATCTACACACTTGGTTAAGAGAAAATTGGAAAAAATCAAATCTTGAAAAAGTCAAAGTTGATGATTGAGGTTGAGAGGGTGAAAAAATGATTTCTTCAGATCTAGGGCAAGCAGGCTGGATATAGCTCTGCGTTAGGGGTGTTCTGGAGTGCTCAGGACCTGATCTATCAGCCTAGCTTGTCAGATTTCAGAAACAGTAAATTTCGGAAAGGTCCAGTTTTTCAGTGATGGCGCTAAGGTTGTTTTCAGTCTAAAACTCAGATCTAGGTCACACTGTCATGAATCTGGACAGCGGTGGGGGTGATTTGGTTTGTGTGAGACCCGATTTATCAGTTTATGTAGTTAGAAATAAAAAAAGTCAAAACCCTAGTAGGTCAAATTTTCAGTGGAGGCGTTATGCAGTTTTCAGACTAAAATTCAGATCTAGGTCAAACCAACAGGAATTTGACCAGCGTTGCAGTAGATTTAGTGAGGGGGAGACCCGATCTATGAAACCCAGTAGTGGTTTGGCCAAAGATCAGACGGTTCTCGGATTTAGTATTTTTAAGGGTTTTTTAGTATTTTAAGGATTTTCAGAAAAATGGAATGAAAACAGGTACAATGGATCTAGATCTGTTAAAGAGAAGAGAATTACCTGTTGGATCGTACCTGAAAATGTTTGTAGAATTCTTAACAACGATGATCCTTTCTATCTCGATCAATTCTGGAAGATCCATGTGATTTCTATGACAGATGTAAGCCCCAAGCCACCAATGCACCCCCTACTTTGCATGAGCAAACGTCAACAATATCAGATTTGCTAAGACAAGATAAAAAAACCAAATGCTATAGCAAAGTAAAAAGAAGTAATCATAGATCACACGGACACTAATGAAAACCCCCTGATCCAAGACGAAGATAACTGAACGAGTTGAGGTCCCCTTGCAAAAACGCTCCAGCCAAAACGCTCTCCTGTAGACAAGACAATGATAGCAGAAAAATATAGATCTCACACGAATTTCCACAATGTTAGGAAGCAGAAGACTATCCAATCACCATTTGAGAACATCAGATGCAAAACAAATCCAGAAAATATCCATAGAAAAATCTTTTTATTATTCAGATCCAAGAGCCAAAGACCCCTTACAAATGAGAAGCTCTCTCCTTTAAATAGAAATGAGAGAACCATAATCATAACCGAATCCTAACCACTTTCAAAACGAGTGGCTAAGATTATAAGATAAAATATTCTAATCAATGGTTGGGATGAGCTCAACATACAATACATGGATCGATATAACCATAATGTACCAAAGTGGACTAAATTACCCATAAAGAGAGTACTCCACTTAAGAAGAAATAAATGAAGCACATGGTGGGTTCATGGAGAGTTAACTAACTCCCTATGGGTGCCCCATGGCACAATAAAATAATATAACATTTTAATTCTTTGACTTTGTGCCTCCTTGAGGAAATCATGAGCCTCCCAAAAGCTCTAGAAAGTAATATAAAATGCAAAAAAAAAGGTGTGGGCCCATTCAGGTGCTGCAACTGCTAGAGAAGGTGTGGAGGACATCACTCTCATCATCATGACTCATCCCATGTCATTTCCTTGCCTCAATAGCCAAATCGATTTCTTCAATAACTATTTAATCATTTTTAAATCTGCCTCGGGAAACGTGAACATGGCAAAACAGCCTCATAGGGTGCATGCGTTGTCAAACTGAGTCCACCAGGCTCTCTGGGATGGGGGTGCTATGGTACAAACAAGTGGCTGCACCCCATATGTCCATACAACGCCCTAGGAGATACAAATAAAACATCTCCCTGCTCAGACACATCATCATGTGAAGCAAAACTGCATCAGAAAGGTAAAATGAGCCTGATCATTTCTGTAAGTGCCCAAAACTGAAAACAAGCTGTCTCATTAGACTCAGAGAGTCCAAATCCATCTGGGGTGTATACTCATACCCCTCTCAGGTCTCTACCTGATCATCAACCATATCCAATAGACAATATAACCATCTGTAAATGATCAGATACCAATAATATAACTCAGACTATCATCCATCTGCTACAAGTGTTATAAAGCTAAGACATGCTCTACAACTCATTTAAGCAACAATCACAACAAGTAGCAGTCATTTCACTGCCGGTACATCAACCAAATACATATATAGGACTTTATTTATTATTACTCAGACTAGACTTTCAGGACTATATTCATTTCATAGTTGTAGTCAATTTGCTAGTGAAGGGTGAAGGGTGAAATTTACTAGGCTAGGGCACAGAATGAATTCCTACTTAACATCATGACACTTTGGATATGGAAATGAAACACTCACTAAAACCAATGTCAGACAAACAACAACGCAAGGAATGGCAGTGCCTCACAAATGGTTGAGTTGTTTCGAGAGTGCTTATTCAACTTAGGCATCATGACTACATCAAGCTTGATCCAGTTTCATTAGGATCATCAATTTTATTTCCATGGCTTTTTTGGCCTATATGACCCTTTGGGACTTCACCAGTACTTAAAAACACAACTAATCGTAACTTTCATCCAGGACATATTCAAATTTATAAGGTTAGCATATATTTCACCATTTCCTTTTGGACATTTTCTTATACCCTTCAAGGGGTATTTTAGCATTTCATTGCTCTTGCCCTTTTTCACATATGTTAAGAAACACAGTTTTAGCATTTTCATTTTCTATAGGCGCATATATAACATTTCCAATACAGGTAGTACACGAGCTTTCAGTTTTAGCCAACAACATCTCAAGTGACCAGGGGGAGTTCTGCATAGTGCCAAACATCGAGACAACCGACCATAATGATTTAGGCATACAATCTAACTCACCAAAGGCAAGTTCTGTCACCAACTTAGAGCCAAGACACAATATAAACACGGAGGCTTGTCCAACAAAGGTTCTAGTGGGGAAAAAGGTCCTCCATGCCATAAGTCAAGTAGTGAGTTAGGTTAGAAACAAAACTGAAAGGTAATGGATGGGTGGAGACAATGAAGGATGAAGCCAACACTAGCAAGCCAAAACAATGGTGGGAATGACTACCTCTATTCTCCTTAAGGAGGGTAAAACCAATGAGTATAGATCATGAACTTCCAAGTCTAAGTAGGGACATCAATACATAATACAAAATACACCAAAGTCCATATAATTATGACCGCCAGATCATGACACCACATGTTAATACATATCACAAAAATGAGTATAAGAGCAATGATAACCATAACACAATATAAAAAGTTGAGTCATAATCATGCATATAATCCATCTGAAACATTATCTGTCCAATGAGAAAGCACTGATATACATATGGGCATCAATAACTGCTCTGTAATAACTAAATGGCCACATCGGTCCTCAAATCTGAGTGTCCTGAGACTCAGTCCTGACATGGGAGAGTACAATAGTCCACAAATACAATAATGATCCGGCAAAATTGCTCATCTCAGCATCTCATATGTAAGAGATTTGGCTAAAAAAAGTACCGTGTTTGAAAAATAGAATATGGTAGCCCGACGACTATATATGTGATAACACCTACTATTCCTAAACATAGAAACAAATGTGATGCATGTATTCTAGGAAAACATAGTAAGCAACCTTTTCAGAAGTCAAAATTCAGAGCATGTAAAAAGTTAGAACCGATTCATTATGACTTATGTGGCCCCATGCCAATTCCTTCCGCAAATGGTAATAAGTACCTTGTTGTTGGACACACCGAGCACATTGAGAGGGGGGGGGTGAACAATGTGTATAGCTTTTGTTACTTTTTCGTTAACAATCATCAACATCTTATTCAATATTATGTATAGTACGATATTATCATTATATCAACAATTATAGCTCATCATCACATTTCATCATATCATCATCACATATGAAGCATAACAAAACACAATACACAAGATTTTTAGGTGGAAACCCAAGTCACGGGAGAAAAACCACGAAAGCCTTTATAAGAATAGTTTTCTAGCAACAACTGGAAGGAGGCAACAACCCCTTTGTTACAATGACTTCAATTCTCCAACTACAATTGGAAGGAGGCTACAACCCCCCGATTTACATTTTACAACCTGAAGGAAGCCCTAACTCCCTAGATTTCCTTGCCCTATCCTGCCACCCTGATATGAAGATAGAAACTGCTAAATCACAACCGCACTGATCTTGTGGACCTACTAACCAACACCTGAACCACACTGCACCACACTTGTACCAATAACATGTACCAACAACCTGTGCAAAACAATATATCTAATCAATATGTGCAAGACAATCAAGTTGCACACATCATCCGACTCAGTCAATTTGAGTCTAACCAATTGTACACCAAACTCAATCCACCTTAGTCAAACCAATTGCTCATACATTTCAGCCAGTGTGAGTTAGACCAACTGCACATAAGGAAACATGTGCGAATCTTCCACAACTGAGCCAACCTATACCAATCTGCTTGTGTACTTGTGCCAAATCAATCATATACTTGTGTCAATCTAATCAAGTGCTCTAACAATCAACCAACCCTTCTTACTTGGCCTAGTTCATCAAGTAAGAGACACATTGGAGCAACCAAGAGACTTCAGATACGGTTAACCAAACTTTGTCCAATCACACTCAACTCAATGACACCACAACCAACTTCAATCACAATCAAGGAAGACTTGACAGTTAAACAAGATAAACCTCAACCAAGAAGATACAAGACTTAACCAACTATGTCAAACTTAGTCAATCTCACAAACTCTTAGGCACAAAAGGATTTTCACTCTAGTAAAATCAAGTAAACAAATCAAACAAATATCAAGCAATTAGTCACAATACTGTCAAATATTGTCATTAACAATCAATAACAGTCAAGATCCACTTAGGTCAAAGACACAATGATCAACACTTGTCAAACTAGTTTTCAAAGAAAACAATTAGGTTGATCAAATAAATCACTCACAATATCTATTACTTACATGTCAACTTCTCATTCAATACTACACTATACAATAGTCAAGATAAACACCAAGATCTATGCCAACAACATCCAAGATAATCATCAAGATCTATATCAACATCACATCAAGATATATGCCAAGATAACCATCACGATAGCCTCCATAACATATTCAATGATTACAAAGAGATATACCAATATATAGGCTCACATACTAAGATCAAAGATGAACTCTATCCATGATAGACGTGCCATTACAAGAGAAACCCAAAAGCATGAACCATACCTTTTCGAAGATCACAAGATGAAGAAATAAAAGAAAAAACAAAATAAACTCTAGATCATGCCATCACAGAGCCCTCACAACAAGCTTTCCAATTAGTCAAGAATTTTGTAATTCTGATTTCGCATGAGAAAGTTACGCCAATTTTAGTGAATCTCTTCAATCCTCAAAGATTCCCAAAAATTTATCCTGCACAAAGTTTCACACTTTTCTCCAAGAGTTGCGAAATACCAAAGAAAGACTTGATTGATGAATAAATGAAATGTTTGATCTCCTATTTATAATTTTATACACAAAATTTCAATTTTTAATTACTATGCCGACATGTAAATACAAAATTAATAATTAATTAAAGTACTTGCTTTTTGTTTGGTCAACTGACCCAAAAGATGAGGTAAATTTCTCTTGACAACTTTAAAAAATAAAATCTCTCCAACCGTGAAGAGTTAGGAGACACTCCACATATCAACGGAAAGGGCTTGACGATGACTATCTCCCTATGATGGGATTCTGTGCAATTACTTGATCTTTTACCTTTCTTTTCTTCAATTTGTGTAGGACACCAGAAATTGACTTGATAACTTTTTGAATGTTTATTCAAGCATTTAGAAGGGTTTTAAGGCCATGCACAAGGGTTCCATTATCATATGACTTCATCATCATCAAGCAAGAGGGCTTATTTGAGGGCTATGTGGGTTCTATTATCACAAGTAACCATCAAGGATATCAAAGACATACTACCATGTCCAAGGGCTTCACGACCACATCAAGATCATCATCATGACCATTATTATCAAGGATACAAGGACATTATCAGTATAATGGACCCATACCATGTCCATCAAGTGGTCCACATGCCATGTGTGTGGGTTCAAGAACTTTTACAACTAAGTGCAATGGGCTTTAAGCTCCACAAAGGGCATCATCAAACATGTAGTGTCTCCAAGGACTGTCAAACCACATATTTTGTGGGTTCCAAAAAATTCTTCTAAGGTAAGGTTACCATATATCATCATAGCATCAACATCAAATAAAGCCTCCATCATGTATTTTTTGAAGCATGCCATCCTCAACAAGGGCTTCTTTAATCTTTAATGATATTTTCAAGGTACACGGACATCATGAGAACACCATATCCTATGCAAGTATAATGGCTTCACCTTTGCATCAAGGGTTTCATCATGGTAACCAAGAGTAAGGTCTTCAAATGATACAAGTGCTTCAAAGCTACTTCAACAAGGTTATGGACTTATGAGCAAGGACTTCATCAAGTTCAAGCAAGAGCACTCCATGTGTCTGGGTTCCATGACCCAAAGACATTATCATCAACGATATGGACCAAGCTTTATCATGTGTAAGAGTGTAAGGGAACGAATCAACGATGTATGGGCTCCAAGGACAAAATTACCACAACAGCACCCAATCAAGAGACCACAGTAAGTACAAGCAAGCACATAGACCATCGACCAAACTACAACTAGGTGCAAGGGATACATTAATGGACTCAAATGGGACCAAGATACATCTTAGGGATACTCTACCAAGTCAGTGGGTAACTAGGGCTTTTTCCATTGCCCCAAGGCCTTCAAGGGCTTCAAGCTTGGGCTTGGACAACCGCAAAAGGACTCCTTTGACTTTGACAACTATACAAATAACACACACAAACCCTTGACTCTTAGGGGCTCCATAGGGGGCACCAAGACCAATACAACCATGACCTCCACCAGGAATTGTTGGCATCAATGACCAAGCACTGGTGCATATTCGACAACAAGGCCATTCCATCCACATGTTTGATGGAATTGTAGAGATAAAAAGTCCTCTGACAACAAGGTCATCATGACCGGGTATGAAGATGGAAAGCTACTAAAGTTGAAGGGTTGTTCTACAACAGTTCAAAACTTTTCCTATATGTCTCAGCTTGAAGAAGGTAATCTGTCATCCAGTTTATTGTGGCATGCAAGATTTGGTCACTTGAATTATAACAATCTTCGTTTGCTAAAAAATAAAGGTGTATATCTTTTGCCTACTATTCCTAAACAGAGAAACACATGTGATGCATGTATTCTAGGAAAACATAGTAAGCAACCTTTTCAGGAGTTAAAATTCAGAGCATGTAGAAAGTTAGAACTGATTCATTCTGACTTATGTGGCCCCATGCCAATTCCTTCTGCAAATGGTAATAAGTACCTCGTGACCTTTGTTGATGATTATTCAAGAATGTGTTGGGTATATTTATTGAAGATAAAGTCTGAAACATTTCAAACATTCAAGAACTTTCATGCATGGATAGAGAATCAAGCACAAGCACGTATTTGTACATTTTGATTTGATAATGGTAAAGAATACAACTCTAATGAATTTGAAGATTATCTTTCCAAACATGGGATTACACATCAAACTTCGGTTCCTTATAATCCTCAACAAAATGGTGTAGTAGAAAGGATGAATATAACATTAATGAATATGGCAAGATCATGGTGTTTTTCAAGAATAAGAAACTGATGTTTTGGGGTGATGTAGTAGTATGTGCAACATATTTGAGAAATAGAAGTTCATCTCATGCTATTGAAGACAAGACTCTACATGAATTGTGGTTTGGCCACCTTCCTTCGGCTAGGCATCTCAGAGTTTTTGGTTCCACATGTTATGCATTGATACCAAAGGTGCAAAGAAACATACTTGGTTCTAGAAGTTGAAGATGCATTTTCTTGGGGTATTCACACACTTCCAAGGAATACCGTCAGTGTTTATGATGAGGTGAACAAGAAATTTGTTGTTTCCAGAGATTCCATCTAAAGACATTATGAATTTGAAAGTGAAATTCCAATACATGTTATAAATAAATGCTTTGGAAATGAAATAAGGTGAATCGAGAGTTATTCAATACTACAGTGATAACTAAGAGATCCCTTAAGATAATATCAAGTGATGTTCAAATTTCATAAATATACGGAGATAAAGGGTGGGAAATGACATTATGAATTTATCGTCTAGAGAAGTTTTCCCATCTAAAGACATTATGAATTTGAAAGTGAAATTCCAATACATGTTATAAATAAATGCTTTGGAAATGAAATAAGGTGAATCGAGAGTTATTCAATACTACAGTGATAACTAAGAGATCCCTTGAGATAATATCAAGTGATGTTCAAATTTCATAAATATACGGAGATAAAGGGTGGGAAATGAAAGTTTGAAACTTCCTTGATGTGGTCCGAAAAAATGGCGACCCACTTAACCTCATCAAGCCTCAAGTCAAGTTCAAAATTCTGGGGATATTACCCTTTTCATTGGTATTTTGGGTAAAAAGTAAAACATACTACAGTCTACTTCAAACTTTCCAAATATGAATTTTGTGAATGTCTTGCAAGACTAGTTTTCAAACATTTATTCAACTAACTTACATATTCAAGGGTATGGTAACTCTAAACAAAATTGAATTTCAAAAGAATTTCCAATAGGTTTTTGTTTGAAGATAAAGTCTATGAGTATTAACAACTTCAAAGATGTCTTGAAATGGTCATAAGGCTACATCATGGCCCTTTTGCCATATCGGGAGGAACTTCCAAGTCCTAGAAAAGACAAAGTTGGAATAAATTTTAGAGGTAAGGACTTTAACTTTCTTGGATTATTTCAAATTTATTTAAACATTTGGACATCATCATATGTTTAGACTAGATTCCATCATTAAGGAGGATGAGGTAAACAAACATAGACTATATTGTTGCTTCATGGAATTTTTCAAGGCATTTGGCATAGTTCCCAGGCATTTATTAGCTAATAGTCTTAAGGCCTCAAGGCACCCTTAGTGGTCTCACTTGTGATGACACATTATGAGACCATTGTTGGCAAGGAATGGATGAGGATTGATGAAACATAGGAGGTCCAAAGTACTACTTAAGTAATTGAAAAAGGCTTCCCACTCCCTCCTACACCTTTTGGACTCTACATTAACAAACTTGAATAAATCATCAAATTCATTGGGTTCCATAGATGGTCCCTTACTCTTAAAAGTATCTATTTATATTCTATGTTTTGCATATGACATTGTCATAATTTCCCACTCATTGGGGGTCATTTGCATACAATTTGACATCTTGGCATTCTTTTGTGATCTCATGAACTTTAGGTTAATTTGGGAAAACAAAAGTCACAAATTTTAACATTCCTAATAGAAAGCAAGCGATGTGATTCTTACTTTTGAAAGTTAAAAGGGTTAAGGTAGTCTCTTAATATGTATACTTAGGGACCTTTCCTCTAAACCATGTTTTAGATTGACTCAAGTATATAGGTTGGGCCGAGCAATCGGTATAAGACTCTTACAACCCTTGAAATGTATTTTTTCAACTTTAATTTCAAGCCATTTGATTGAAGATTTGACTCGTTCACTCATTTATCACACCTACCCTCTTATATATGTGAGATTTTGGGACCCTACATTTGGAGTATTCTAAACAAAGATAGAAGGAATGTTTGCATGATGTTATCCAAACATGTTCATTCTAAGAGAACAATGCTATCATTCCTACATAATTTGGCACAACCCCACTTATTGCTTCAATGATCTTTCATGTAATGACGATGATACACATGCTCAAACAAATGGGAAATTCATAAAGTGGTATCTTAGGCATCCATATCTTACTCCAAAGTCTCCTATGGAGTAGAATAACATGGGATCAATTCATGTTATTATGTGAGAGCCCCTTCATGGCTTGAACTTATTGACCTTGATATTAGCATACACCCCCTGCTTTTTTTTACTAAATGATCACCATCTTTCTGAAGGAAAGATAAAGAAAGGTGTTCACAAGTTAATATTTATAGAGCCTAACTTTAGACCACACGATCTAAGAATATAGATATACCAAACTTTAGCAATGCTTAGCCTTGTATATATAGTGTGCTCACTAACTCCCAAGGTACACTAAATGCCAATAATCTTGCATCTTGAGGTCGATCCTTCTTATCAAGCTCAATGTTTCTCCTCCTAGTTTCATGTTTATAAAGATCACGATATCCCTCAAGAGCACCGTATTTCTAGGTTCTCTCCTTAGAGATTGACACTAGAGACCATTTTTTATTTAAATGCTCTCCCTACTTTGAGATCAAAGGATAGATCTTTTGTTCTTTAGAGATTCACTTGGTTCTCTATAAACTCATGGCTCATGAGGGCTATAAATGATTTTCCCTCTTGCTTTAGTAGATGTTTAACCTTCAATGAGAACTTAACATGAGCTAGTTCACTACCAACATTAGTAACTCTTACTTATTATAACCATCTAACATAACTAGGAAGAGACCCCATGACCATCTTCCAAGTTCACATGATAGACATACAAGGTGTCATAGAGCTAAACACCCTCATGCACACAACACGTTTATTTGTGACATTAAATACAAGAAGTGCTTCTATAAAGAAATAGATCTTAGCAAGTAAACCCCCTTAGATCTTAGCAAGGAAACTAAGTCTTGAACAAATAATAGGAAATAATAGCCCCATAGAGCTAGATTTCCTGCTTTTCTTGGAAGAATAACAAGAAATCTAGCTCTACTGGGATATTTTTTTTTATAAAATCTTATAGATTTCGTCGATATCGATGGTTTTTTGTTGTTATCTTTAACAATTTTGGTTGCTAGTATAGCATTGCCGTCGCAACAATATAGGAACATCGTCTCACTTTCAATGTGTTTCGGTTGTAGCCACGACGATTTTATGTTGCAATGTCGGGGAGATCACCTTAAAATAACGTCGTTACGATGTTGACCAATCGATGAGATTTCTTTGCAATCATGATGTTATATAGCACCAACAGAGACTAAAAGTCGTTTTCATTTCGACACTTAGGTGTTGACATAGCGACGATATTGCATTGCACTATCAACATTATATAGTACCAAGAGGGAAGAAAATACATTGCCATATTGACACCATGTAGTTGCAATATCGAGGGTTTTTCATGACACTAGCGACAGTATTTCGTTGCAAGTGGGAAAGAAAGATGTTGCTATTTCGACATCGGGCATTGCAATATCGACGATGTTTCGTTGCAATAGCGATGGTATTCTGTTGCAAGATGGATGAAAAGACGCTATGATAGTGGCCACGTGGTAGTCCTGTTATCACGAATCTTGTAGTTGCCCCATGGATTAATCCTATTCGAGACGCAGAGGGGACACGCAACAAAAGTCATGACCTAGGAATACCCCAACCCCCAAAATAATGGATGGTTGTCACGCCAGTTGGGATATCCTTCGCTTTATGCCACTGAAGCCCAAGTGACAAAGGGAAAACCCAGACCTATCCTAAAAGGAAAGACCTAAAGCTAATCACTAGATCAAACCCAAACATAGGATGCATAAGGTGAGAGCTTGAAACCCTAGATTTAAGGAATAAGCCACGATTTAAGGAATGCTTGAGCAAAGTTGATTACGAGTGTTGGAAATGTTCCTCAAGCTAAATAAGATAGTGACTTATGGGATTCAAAGATCAGATCTAGGATTTGTGTTTTTTTTCAATTGATCGAACATGGGACCCTGTGGGATTTAGATGGAAAAATGGAAATTCCCAAGGCAAGGCTAAATCAAAGAATTAGGGCTTACAACACACTTGTTCAGATGAAAGATTTGACCGAACGAAGAAATCCAAACAAAAACCGAAAAAAAAGAGGACACACAGGAAAACAAGCCGATAATCCAGGATGGGCGCTTTCTCCCAAGGATCAATGTTGCTTTAAGGTGGGAAAATGGAGTCCAAAAATGACGCCTAGGAGAGAGAGGGTTTTTGTGATGGCCAACAAAACCTAGATCGCCAAATTTGCAGATTCCCAGTGCAAATTGATCCGATGATTTTTCATATTTTCTACAAGTGATTTTTTAGTGAAGTGTGTGATGTGCAATGCATGAAAATTCAAATGCTGAGAACTAACCTGAGAAACGTACATGAAAATCGTAGATATCCTCTTGGATGATGAATAATGCCTCCTCGAAGATCAAGTGAGAGATCCGGGGAATATCTCAATGATTTTGTGCTTTGCTCAATGTCCCTAGCACCCCCTTTCACCCGCCACACCAAGGAAATAAATTAGCAACGACAGATAAACGAGATTTGCAACATAAATCAGATACAGGAATGAGAAATCATAAAGATGTAACCACTCCCTAATATCCAAACCGAAAGATGACAACAGAGTGAGTCTCCCCACCAATGTGCCTTCCTTCAATTCGCCTCCTTTAACTTGCAAATAAATTGGTATAAGAAAAGATGCAAGAACTATGCCGGATTTATCTCAATGCAGGAGATAAGAAATACCAATCATCATCACATCCAATTATCTACAAGAATACAAGTGTTGAATCCCAGAATAATCTCTTTATTAGAAGTTCCTATGCCAGAGCTCATGCTTCACAATGGGGGGGGGGGTCTCGTCTTTATATAGCTTTTGGGAGAAACAAACCCTAACTCACTTTATCATCCGATTGTTGAGATTATAACATCATCAACGGTGGAGATTAACTTTACATGGATCAATACATGGATCACTTTGACTAGATCAAGGGGGGCACACTTTTTGCCCAATGACACATTGTCTAAGTAAAAAAATAATACAACATAAGTTATGATCATGATAATACATAAAAGGGGGTCCCTAGGGGCTTAATTCACCCTAGGCCCCATTACAACCTCACATCATAAGATATAACACTGTAATACATCAAGTGGCCAAGTTGAGGGGTGCCCCATGGGGTACATCCTCACTGGCTGAGACAAAAATAAAATAATGCCGAACCAAATGTTGACTGAAACTAATGAAGGAGTGTCCGAAGAGCCACAACACATCAAGTGGATGAATCTCTTGCCATTACCTTGACTTCTCTAGCCAAATCAAGTTTTTCAGTAATTTCCTAGTTCCTTTTATGGAGGTACAACCTCCGAAAATCATAAAAGTGGTCATATATTTCTTCAGGCTAAGAGTTGGGGCAAACTGACTGCACCAAAGTATCTGGAGACATAGAAGAATTGTATAAGTTCATACTCATACCCCCTGGAACACTATGGTGCTCTAGAAGAACCGAAATCACTGCAATAATATCATCTGGCCAATAATAAAGTGATAATAATCACCGATCATGCAATCTGAGGCCAAACTCTAAAAAATGAAACTGCAGTATTGGTCACGGGCATCTCTGGAGTAAATATAGGCAATGTTATTTTTTGAGCCACTGCATTGGGAACGTGTTTGACTTGGTCAACTGGTTTGACCATGTCAAAGTACCCAAACTGTCAGTGAGTTACTGGACCAAGATGATCCTGCATGCATCTAGGGTAAGAACTGCTCCAAGATGTATATTAAAACCCAACTTTAATCATGCTATACAGAATCATGGTGATACTAATAATACGATATAACAACTAGTAAGATATACCTGTGTACTAGAAGAATCATTGAACCTTCTGGAAGTCCCTTGTGTATGCCATACTTACAAAGCTTAAACAATTTGCTAGTGATGGGTGAAGGTGGAAAACAAGGCTAAGTAATGGGTGATGACCTTTTGTTGGTTTTGGCAATGTGATCTCTTCAAATGATAACAAATACACTCAACCAAAATGACATATGCATGACAAATAACAATAGGGGATGGTGGTGTCTCATAGATGGATGAAGTACTTGGGCTTCTTTCCTTCAGACTCTAGTAAGTTTTCCTCTTTTCAATACTTTGGAACACTGGTCAACCTTCAAAGGCAGGTACCCTGGAAGCCTTCCAGGCTCTAGTAAATGACAAAGACACAACCTTTGCAGGTCAGTCTCATCCTATTACCTTGTAGGGGCAAATGAACCGACACTATACAAGGAATGAGTACTCATCCTTTGACCATTGACCTTTTCAAAATTTTTTTATTTCACATAAGATGGTAGCTAGCCTACAAAGGTAGGTGCCCTGGAAAGCCTTTTGGGCTCCAATAAATGACTAAGGCCTAGCTCTGCTGCCAGGGAGCAACCATAGCCCCGACGGGTTTGCCTCACCCTGTTGCCCCTGTTGGGGGCAAATGACCCGGACATTATACAAGGAATGAGTACTCATCCTTTGGCCACTGACTACTTTTTAAACATTCATATTTTGCATCATTTAGATATAATGTTTATGCGTTTCGATGCTTTAGTGTCTAAAAACAATGTTGGGTGGAGCACTTGTTTTGAGCACTAAAGGAAGACTACCTGGCGAACTTAGCCACATTGGCCAAGTCGCATACTTCATAGCTAGAGACACATAACAACATGGAGTCTATCATGCATAAGGGCCAAGATGGGGAAAAAACCTTCAATCTCACAAGTCTCAATCAACCAAGGTCATGCGAGAAGAACAACAACTACAAATGAGCTGGATGGATGGGGACAAGTGATACATGGAACCAACATAGCACTAAGGTTTAGGATTTGTGTAAAGCATGGCATAGACAATAACTTGCAACATTTAGACTCTTTAATCGTTCATAACACAGGTTTAAGCATTAGTACATATGTAAATTAAGCATAGGTCACCATGATAATCCTAACATGACAAGCCTAGGTGTTTAACATACATCAAAGAACAAAAACTCATTAAGGAGCCATATACCTGTCTCACCACATACCTGTATCCATCTGATATGCCCCTTTATAACTGTGTACCACATATGATCTGCTACTCTACTCAATGAACTAGGTCACCACTAGAATCCTCTCAATGGTCAAGGATATCTCAGTACTGAGAAGGAAATAATGCTAAACAAGGCTCTGAAATGGATGAAGCTATAATGATCCATGCTAAAACCCCATATGAATGAATAGCTCCAAAAAATAAAGAGATCAATATGTATGCTACATCATGGTAGCCCAACTGCAATATATATGTGATAACATTTGGCTCCAATTGGGACAAGTGCTCTAATGAAGAGAGTGCTTGAGAACCTCAGAAATCCCTGGTCCACAACACCATCTCAACAACAAAATCCAACACTTTAATTTTCTACTTCCTCTTCAGGTGTTACCTGTTTATGCACACATGGAAGCAAAAAATATCAGAGCAACATGTATGGAAAAAATATATGCGTAAAATAAACTAACAAAAGCAATGATAGAAAACAAATTCTACTCTAAACAACATAATTAAACTATGTAAAACCCAAAAGAAAGACTCAAAAAACTCAAGACACATGCAACATTCAGAAAAAGATAGACTCACCTACTGCTCAAAAGGAGCTTATTAAATCCTACCTACTCTAACAAATGGTTAAAAGATGATGTGCTAAGTCATGCCCGGGACATAGTCCCTCAAATACACTTGATTTATAGGAATTTAGAATTTACGACCATCATCGGTAGACAAATAATACATGCTATCTTCAAATCGTTCTATTGTTAATGGTCCCATTCAAAGATTTCCTGATCGTATAGAAATATGATTAAAAGCACAATTTTCAACAATGACCTTATCACCATAGGTATACCTATGCCGGTTAATAGATGATGGAAAAACTTGAATATCACAGGTAGGTATTACAGAGGCATCAATGATGCCTTGGATATGGGGAAATGGCATCGTCCTACTTCTTTCTGGTACAACAATGAAATGTGGAGGACCCCCGTCTATTGGAATGGCAATTATGTTGAGCAAAGTTGTCATTGATGTCAATCCATTAATTCAAAATGAGTGACAAAGGTTGATGACATGGAGAGCATGACTTGGTTGTTTGTGAATTGGAGCACTAGGTGGTCCAAATGACCCATTATGTGGTCATTTGTGGCCTAATGGGGTCATTAAGCCCACAAGCTAAGTGGAGGTACTTTAATTATGTTCTTGTAGCCCATGATCATGTGGAGGTTTAGAGAAGCCTACACACATGATGAAGTAGCCCTCAAATGACTGAAGAAGCTCATGCGTTTGAAGACCTTGATGCATTGTTGATTGATCAATGATGACATGGAACTCTTGAACTCACATATATGGTGACTTGATGAACATGCCATTGAAGCCTTTGGATATGCATGATGTGGAAAATATGATGACATGGAGCCCTTGCAACCATTAGTTGAAGACTTTACTTGATGATTATGTTGAGGCATTGTTAATGAACACCTCTTAAACATGTGACATGGCATCCCTTCCAGCCTAGCTGTTATTAACCTAATTCATTATGCAAAGTCGACTAATTTAAATAATTTAAATTATTATTTTTTGAGTAAGGTCGGCCAGCCTGACAAAAGGGGTCAAATCCTTAAAATTACAGTAAACAATAATTGATTAAAAGACATATAAATCTCAGGTCGACCAACTAAAATAATTCTTTTTCCACCACAATTATATATATACATACAAATATATTAATATTTTTTGAGTAAGGTCGGCTAGCCTGATAAAAGGGGTCAAATCCTTAAAATTACAGTAAAAAATAATTGATTAAAAGACATATAAATAGCAGGTCGACCAACTAAAATAATTCTTTTTCCACCACAATTATATATATATACATACATACAAAGATATATACATACACACATACACACACACACACACACACACACACACATATATATATACACACACATACGTTATTTACACCAAAGATGATGAGGAAAAAACAAAATATTAGCTCTGAATTTCGAGTATACAGTCCACTGAGGCAACCACAGTCTTTATGAAGTTTTCTCTCTAATTTTTGGGCATCACAGAGGCAATGTCTCATCTTATTTGGACCACCATACTATCTGAAGGAGGTGTAGAGGACAAGAGGATTGTGTGCTCACATCTAAGGGCTTGATTTGCTATTAGAAGGCCGTGGGGGTTTATTTAAGGACTGGATCTTGTGTAGAAGGCAACGAGTGACTGTGTGGAGGTCGCATCACCCTTTAGAAGGCCGTGTTCACATTTCTGGGTTGAGTATCCATTGTATAGGTAGTACTCTTCCTTGTTGGCTGAGTCCATCTGTGTAGAGGTTGTGAACTTCATCTAAGGGCTGAATATACCTTTGAAGATCTTGTTTATTATTGCATGGTAGTGAGAGGAAGGTTGCACCATCCAAGAAGAGTGTGATCATTATGGGAACATTTGTGAAGCAAGTGGAGGGTGTATATCACATTGTTGTTACCCTTTGAAGGGAAATATTATGCTACAACAGTTCTGGGAGTAAGTCTGAGATCTTCCCACTTCCAGTTCCAAGATTCAAAAGCAGGCTGCTACACTCTTAAAAAAACCCCACTCTTTACTACTGTTAATTCAAGTAGCAAGATATTCAATCTGCCTTAGAAGAAGTTTATCTCAAGCATATCCTTCATCAGGCTTATATCACAGTGACAAAGAAGACTTGACAGTAGTAGATTGATATTGTTTTGATATGATAAGATGTGACACTGATATGGTTTGACTTGATAGAGATGGTGAGTGTCTGGGATGTCTTGGTATGAACAAAGTCTTGAAGTCCTCAATGAACAGTTTCTTAACATAACCAGACTTTTGATGACAAAACAAACCTCTGATGAATTGGCATGAGAAGCACATGAGCATATCTTTTGATCATTGGCATGATCAGAGTATGACCAGATTCTTGAGCAACAGTTGATATAAAAATGATTAATTGAGTTGACTTGATAGTAGTCAATGACGAATACAACAGTGACAAGTTGAGGACAGTAATGAGCAATTTGACAAGTGACATGACATAGTTGATTGAGTGGTAGAAGTATGTGAAGGCAAGCTGGGTCTTGCACCTCTTCTTAGTTGGAGCCATGAAAACTAGATCGGGCCTTGGAATAAGAGTTGGTGGTCTTCAGTCAGTTGGTGCTGATGTATTCAGAAGATTGAAGTCTTCATTGTAAATCATATCCAATTGTAAATAAAGCTTAGTATATTGGTCTTGCAATGTGTCTCTACGATCTATAATTGATGACATGCGTAATTGATGTATAACTTATTGTGAATAATGAACTTTGCTTAGGTTTTGAAGTGAAAATTGATGAAAGTCCTAGCACATTGATTCACCCCCCCTCTCAGTGTGGCATTGTGTCCAACAATTGGTATCAAAGTGGGTCTTTATCACAATCCTTGCAAGCTCGAAGGATATCCGTGGACACACAATGGAAGCAAAAGCAGAGTCCTCAAGCAATGATATTCCGGTACTTGGTGTGATAGATTACTTCAGTTGGAGGGGCAAGATGAAAGCCTACCTAAAGAAGTTTGGTGTTTGGGAGATTGTGATAAATCTACTCATTTTGTCAAATAAGAAGACCAAGTCTACTGCACAAAAAGAAGCAAAGAATGACAACATCATAGCCTTCATGAAGTTCCTCATGGGTGGACTTCCAAGCTCAGTCAAAGAGAGTGTAGGAGAATACACTTCAGCCAAAGACCTATGGTTTAAGATAGAAAGAGAACACCAAAAAGGAAACCAAGACACAAAGAAGGAAACATAAGTCAAGCTCACTAAAGATGAAAAGCAAGAAGAAAAGAAAGAGCAAGCATCAGACACCGGTAAAGGTAAGGATCTTTATGATTTCACAGTGGTTGTGACAACGTTGAAAATGATCTTGAAGATGCTAAGAAAGATTTCCTAGCAAATCTTTTAGCAGACATTAATCTCAAATACAATTTGAGACTTAAAATGAATATTTTGGGGTCCTTTGAAAAGTACGATGAGAAGTCAATGGATCTGCTCAAGAAACTCAATCACAAGAAAACACGTTTACAAGATGAGCTAGAAAACAAAGTAGATGAAATTGAAGGATTAAATACAAAACCAATCAGTCAACAAGGAGAGTCCAATGAAGACCCAGAAGAGCTTGAAGAAACAAGAATAGAAAAAGTGTTGAAAAATCAGTTGGATGAAAAGGAGATGAGGTGCCAGAAGCTTGAGATGGAAGTTGTTGACCTTAGAAAGAAGAATCGGAAGACAAATGCCTTTGTCAAGTTCAAAATAGTTCAACTATCTTGGATGAGATCTTGGAGAGTTAAAGATCTCCATTTGACACATATGGTCTTGGCTACAAGAAGGAAGGAGAAAAATCTGAGGTTGGCACTTGGTCCCCCAAGACTCCTGAAGCAGATCCTTCGATGTCCAAAACTAAAAGCAAGGCTCCACATGCACAACACAAAGAAGACCTCAGAAGATCCAAAAGACATCAGGAAGTTGGTCCAACTCCTCGAAGCAAGTTCAAAAAAGAGACATCCTCTAGGTGGAATCAGGCATCTAGGTATAAAAACAATTTCAATGGCTATTGCTACTCATGTAATGATTTTGGTCATAGGGCATTGGATTGCAGATCTCATGCAAGAAATGTTGGGCCTCCCAACAATATAGTTAGATGTTGTACATATAACTGTGTTGGCCATATTGCTGCAAATTTCCATACCATGAGGTGTTACAATTGCTATGGCTTTGGTCACAATACCCAAGACTATGCAAGTACAAGAAGACAACCTATGATGAGTTCCTCATACACATCAGCAAGGAGAATCTATGGACCATGGAAGAAAAATTATGTAGGAAGATTTGAAGCCCAAAAGACATGTGCTCAAAGTCAAGGACACTCTCGGGTATGGGTGAAAAAGAATGTCATGTTGAATGTGAATGAAGTTGATCAATGCACAGAAGATGGCTGCATGTGGCAAGCCAAGCTTGAGGTCTTTTAAAGACCTTAGTACACCTTGAGTTCATGGAGTTTGGAGGATGGACTCAAAGGTAAATGATGGTTGCTCCAAGCAGTAGAACAGGGCCAAGGATCGTGGTTATAGTTGACATTGTGTCCATCATGGATGAAGTTAGTGACTACAACTAAACATAGATGAAGTTAATGACAACAATCTTGAAGCAGCAGAAGGCTGCCACACACTATGCCTATTCTAGATATTGTCTGGATGAACTTTGAGTTCATTAGATATCCAAGAAATGAACAATGAACCCAAAGGCAGAATAAGTCAGCTTGGAAGTGCAACCTGAAGTGATTAGCTTGCTGAAAAATGTAAAACAACATGTGACCAGCAATGATAAAATGGGGAAATTGGTTATGTGGCAGATTTGTGACAATTTTCTTTGGCTCTCTCTCAAGGGTGTTTGAAGGTTATTTACACCGTAGTTCATGACAGTCTTGTAGCTGCACTTGTTCATAGCATCATACTATAATTGATACCATTGTAAAAAAGGGTTAACTCCACTCAACAGGGGTTACACATTGTTCTAAAACAGCTTGGACAAAGAACCAATTTGAAATAGATTTATGGTGGACTAGAAGCAATGTTGAAAAACTCGGCCTCGACAAAAAATCAGCGAGGGTCTTGATTACAACTTCTCGGTAACATCGGCGAAAAAATCGGAAGAAATCAGCAAAAGTCGGCAAACATTAAAAAATAGAAAATACATGCATTTTTTTTAGAATTTTAAACATATAAAGCAATAATAACATCAGAAAAACATATTGGAACATAAATATGAAGAAAGCACTGATATATATCATCATCATGTAGTCATGCCAAATATAAAACGATACATCAAAGTTGATACTGAAAGTCTGAAACATCATAGTTGTCCAATCAAGGACTCAAGAGTCAAAAGTGTATAAAGTTTAAACAATACAAAATGACATAACATATATAAATGTATCTGAGGAAAACTAGCATCTAGCTATCTAATATCAATGCCCTCTTCTCCTTTTACGGGAAAATATCATGGGTCTCTTGTTAGGCCTGCCCCTAGCACTAGAAGTAGCAGTAGAAGGCCCTGAGCCTGCATCTAATACTCGACGCTGAGTGATGGATGGAGGACTAGATATATCAAGCGATGTAGAAGGTGGTGGCGATGCCTCCATGGTGCCTCCAAACACTTCCTGCTCCTCCTCCTCCACTTGCCCTTCCTCTTGCGTCTCCTCTAGCCATGCAGGTGCCTTCTCCATGATAGGAGTCTCAATCTCCACCCTCCACTTCGACAATATATCAATATTGTCCAAGGAGATGGCATTTGCATCAGGTTCTTTCTGTATCTGTGCCATCCACAAGCGAAGGTTGTAATGAACATACACCAAGTCATTAAGACGTGTGAACTCCAACCTGTAAGAGGGTAATAAAATTTTTTTAGAGTCTAGAGGATCGTAGATTCATAAATTGCATTAAACATTTAAATGCAATTGCTTTGTTCAAAATTCAAATTCTAAGTTTCTAACCTTCTCTGTTTCTTTGCATGTATTTTTTCAAATACACTCCAATTTCGCTCACATCCTGAAGCTGTACAGGTTTGGCTAAAGATTCTGATGGCAAATTTCCGTAAATTCGGTGTTCTCAAACCATAGGTTCGCCACCAAGTGGCTACATGTCACCAAAGTTCAAACAAGAAATAAATATAAATAAATCATAATTCATCTTTCAAATAAAGGTGAAAACTTAAAAGTTAAAAGTTAAAACGGTCTAATAAGTTAATAATTTACCTGGCATGAATACGGTCCTGTCATGAATAGCATCAGCAAAGCCAAATACTCCAGTACCATCTCGATACACCTCTATCTTGCGATTGAGTGCATTGCGAGTGTCATAATCAGGTATCATCCTCTAAATACAAGTGAAAAGCCCCTCCAAAACCTCACCATCAAAATCAAAAATTGCATTTGTAGGCAAATGCGGGGTTGAGGAAGAGTCCTACTGCATGAATGGGTCGATGAAGCATCCCAGTCCATCGAGTATCAATCAACTCCCATAACAACATGTGCCTGTCATGCCCTGGGGTACCCTTTCACACATAGAAATTCCGAATGGTCTCTTTGGCCCTATCCATGGCCTCATATAAATAGCCCATTGCGGGCTTATCACCATCAACAAGTCGCAGAACCCTCACTAAAGGTTCACTAACTGAGCACACTTCCTCCATTCCTTCCCAGAAGGCATCAGTGTACACCAGCTTGGCAATGGTTTTCCCATCCTCTCTCCTGCTGTAAGCATAATCACACCACTCATCACAAACAAACATTTGCTTCAACTCAAACTGACATTGAAGCAAAGACTGAAGAGTAATAAATGTGGTGGCAAAACGCGTGATTACAGGACGCTTCAACTCCTTGTTTTTGGTGTGCTTCCTCATGAGACTAAGAACAAAACCATGGTTGTAAATGAACTTAGGGATGGCCCTAGTTTGATCAATCACCACTTTGATAAAGGGAATTTTTCCCATATCCTCCAACATCAAATCAATGCAATGAGCAGCGCATGGAGTCCAAAACAAAGAGGGATACCTATCCATAAGCATCCTGTCAGCAGCCACATAATTAGCTGCATTATCTGAAATAACTTGCACAACATTGTGCGCCCCAATATCCTATATGAACCCATCCATCAACTCACATAAAAGTGCTGCATATTTTACATGTGCCGATGCATCAACTGATTTCACAAACATGGTACCTCTAGGACAATGTACCAAGAAGTTGATAAGGCTTCTACCCTTACCATCTGCCCACCCATCTGACATGACTGTGCATCCAGTGCTCTCCCATGACTGCTTGAACTCTGACAACCTAGCACCGATGTCCATCTTTTCTGCTTGAAGGATTGGGCCCTGCAACTCCTCAAAGGTGGCACTTTTATAACTTGTCCCAACTACTGCAATGGCATCACACATCAGTTGCCAAAATGGATTGTTTTTAACAATGCTAAGAGGTATGTGACTCTAGTAAAGACACCTTCCCATTACCCTGCCCGCTTCTACCTTTTCTGATTTCTTTACAACTGACTTGATAGAAGGTTGTGAGCCTGGTCCAACATAATGGGATGTGTGCCCCGCCCTCCCACGAGGTGAAGCTGTGGAGCCCCTCCCACTACCCTCACCGATAGTGGTAGATATAGATGCACCTAAACTTCTTGCTTGGCCAAAAGCTGCAAGCTCAACTTTGTTTGCAGCAATCTCATCCTTCTTTCTCATTTTTTCATGGATGGCATCATGGGCAGCTCTCATGATTTCTGGGGTCACTGCAGTACAAAGGCCAACATCATGGCCAGGTAGTTTGGCTAAATGGTATTTCAACCTGTTAGCCCCTCCCGCCATGTGACGCCCACATAATTTGCAACTCAAATTTTGCCTATTGTTGCCATCCTCGGGCTCACCATATTGCCAAAATGGGTCCAATGTCTTTGGCATT
>LPNX010737694.1:230672-309977 GCA_001517045.1 Pseudotsuga menziesii
TGAGAAAAACAAAACTAAGTTTTCCCTTTTCTAAGCCGCGAGTTGCCTGCCTGGGCGCTTTTTTAAGTCGACTCGCGCTTTTTACCAAAAAATCGCGCTTTTTAAGAAAAAATCGCGCTTCCAATTTTTTTTAAAAAATCGCGATTTTTCCTCGGCGAAAAATCGGCCTGAGGAAAAAATCGCGCTTTTTCCGATTTTTGCCGATTTTGCGGTGATTTTTTCAAGCTTGACTAGAAGTATTATTGGTATATTGATGATAGAATCTTTTTATGATAGCAATGTGTGGGCAGCTCTGTAAAAGATTGAGCAAATTTGATGGAGAAGATCTGGAAGAGAACACTTGAGAACGAGTTCAATCTGAACATGTAGCATAGAAGTCTAAGGTTATCGTCACAGATGTGGTAGTGTTGAAGTGGTTCACTCCTGTAACAAGTGTATCTAGTAATAGTCCTGTGGATGCCAAAGTTATATGAAATTGAAAAATAAAATAGAGTATGGTGGTGGCTGAAGTGAAGTTGTCAATTGAGGATATGAAAACTTGTTAATTACTCAGATCTGTTTGAGAAGCTTAAAATGTAAGATGAGCAGCCCGTATGCATGCCATGTAAAATTAAGATAAAGCAACTTTGAAGGCATAACAGGATTTACTTGAGAACCGAGTATATGACTTGATTTGTGAAGACAGTCTTGAAGAAGTCTGAAGTGTTTTGTTACAGGTCCTAGGATCCTTTCGTAAGAAGTTGGCAATCATTCTCAGTCAGGATGTTTATTGAGTTGGCATGTTGATAGGGGGAGCAAAGGTAAATTACAGTGATTTCATAGTTGAAGCAGTAGTGAAGCAACATGGTGATGTTTGGAGGATTGTCCATGATGTATGCTTACCTTTTATGAATTTACTGGATGATTGGTTTTAAAAGCAGATGTTCTTATTCTTACTACATTGAAGTTATGAACTGGAAATGCTCTCCTTGTTTGAAGTAGTGCCAAAAGACTTAACCTGTGAATGGACGCTGACCGAGTAGAAAAAAAAACTCAGATCTCAGGAAATACCACAGCAGTACACAAGAAGGTTATGACATCCTTTTAAACATTGGATCTGACTGCTTGGTAATGACAACCTGAGTTACTTAAAGGTTAATATCACAATGACAACCAGTGATTTGCGACAGCCATGACATGACAAAGACAAAGGAAGCCAGAATAAGAGTGCTGATTGGCAGGGGGAGAGATGATATGAAAGATGAAGCAATCATTTCAGCATGATCTCAGGAAGTGTTCAAGATACAATATTTTTTCGGTATTGTGAAGCTTTTATTTGACCCTTTGTCATTAATGTCAAAGGGGGAGAAAATTGAGGTGTTGCCATCAGTGAAGCATGACTTGACCAAGACTCGCGGGTACTCGCGAGTCTGCCCGAGTCAAACCCGAAAACGAGTAACTGGCCCATACTCGTCGGCAAACTCGCCAACTCAGCAATAATCGTAGAACTCGGGAGACTCGCCCAAACTGGACACTTACTCGACCGAACTCGCCCATTACTCGGCACATACTCGTAGTCACACAGTTTCTTCTTGATATCATGTGTGGTTCCATGGTCTAGTGGTGAGGACATTGTACTCTGAATCCAGTAACCCGAGTTCAAATCTCGGTGGAACCACTATGAATCTTTTTTCCTTGCCTTGAATTTCGATGCGGGATAAATTATGATTTCAGCATCACGGGAATCAGGTTCGATTCGAAACTCGTCTTTCACGTTGCTGGAATTGAACCTTCGCCGTCGGATGGATTTGTGAAGCAGAGGGTTTAGACTACTCTTTAATCTGGTGGTGATTTATAAACAGCAGCAGCTGGAACGAGACTTCTCGTATTTTAAGATTTACAAGAAATCACACCTGCAGATATTGCACTATCAATTATATCCTTCAACCGTTGATTATCCAACTTTGCATCAGAACACAACACAAATTCATGGACCCTGTGATAAAGCCTTTATCCAATCGCAGTCACACAGTTTCCCACCGGGTGACCTGTCAACGGTTTCCTTACGGGTGTCATCTTATCGGCATTGTCATTTCAAATGACTCATTTGCATTCTGGTAGTCACGCGGCTTCTTATCGATGGCCACTATGCGGCTTCTTGTCTTTGTTGCCCTCCGTTTTGTCTTTTTAGTTAAAGGATAAATACCTAGAGGTTATAAAATATTATAATATAGGTTAAAATCTATATATGTTATAATATATTATATACTTTACTTTTACTCAAAAATATATGCATTATATACAATCTTTAGGATTATATATATAATCCTAAAGATTGTATATAATGCATATATATTTGAGTAAAAGTAAAGTATATAATAACTTATAAGAATGCATTATAAAAATTAAAATATATTTGAAGGATTATATATATATATGAGGATGCATTATAAAAATTAAAATATAATTGAAGGATAATATATAAATGAATTATAATTTACCAAAATTTACTATATTTTAAGTTTTTTCCTATTTGTCAGGTCTTGCCGAGTTTGTCCCGAGTCCTTCCCGAGTCTTTCCCAAGTCGACGAGTCACATGCCAGCCGAGTCTTTGCCGAGTCCGAGTCGTGCAACATTGGTTGCCATCAATGACAAATGGGGAGTTTGTTGAGCGTAGTTGTCATTGATGTCAAGCCATTAATAACAAAAGAGTGATAAAAGTTGATGACATGGCAAGCATGATTTGGTTGTTCGTGCATTGGAGCACTAGGTAGTCCAAACGACCCATTCTGTGGTCATTTGTGGCCTGATGGGGTCATGAAGCCCACAGACTTGGTTGCTTGTTGATCTATTGCCCACAAGCTAAGTGAGGTACTTTGATGATGTTCTTGTAGCCCATGATCATGTCAATGTTTTGAGAAGCTCATGCGTTTGAAGACCTTGATGCATTGTTGATTGATGACATCATTGACATGGAACTCTTGAACTCACACATATGATGACCTGATGAACATGTCGTCGAAGCCTTTGTATACGCATGATGTGGCAAAGATGATGACGTGGTTATGATGACATGAAGCCCTTGCAACCATTAGTTGAAAACCTTACTTGATGATTATGTTGAGGCATTGTTAATGAGCACCCCTTAAACATGTGACATGGCAGCCCTTCCAGCCCAGCTGTTATTAACCTAATTCATTACGTAAAGTTGGCTAATTTAAAGAATTCAAATTAATATTTTTTGAGTAAGGTCGACCAGCCTGATAAAAGGGGTCAAATCCTTAAAATTACAGTAAAAACTAATTAATTAAAAAGACATACAAATAACAGGTCGGCCAGCCTGATAAAAGGGGTCAAATCCTTAAAATTACAGTAAAAAATAATTAATTAAAAAGACATACAAATAGCAGGTCAGCCAGCTAAAATAATTATTTTTCCTTGACAATTATATATATATAAGTTATTTACACCAAAGATGATGAGGAAAAAGCAAACTATTAGCTCTGAATTTCGAGTATACAGTCCACTGAGGCAACCGTAGTCTTTATGAAGTTTTCTCTCTAATTTTCGAGCATCACGAAGGCAATGTCTCATCTTATTTAGACCACCATACTATCTGAAGGAGGTGTAGAGGACAAGAGGGTCGTGTGCTCACATCTGAGGGCCTGATATGCTGTTAGAAGGCTGTGGGGGTTTGTTTAAGGACTGAATCTTGTGTAGAAGGCAACGAGTGACTGTATGGAGGTCGCATCACCCTTTAGAAGGTCCCGTTCACATTTCTGGGTTGAGTATCCATTGTATAGGCAGTACTCTTCCTTGCTGGCTGAGTCCATCTGTGTAGAGGCTGTGAACTTCATCTGAGGGCTGAATATACCTTTGAAGATCTTGTTTACTACTGCATGGTAGTGAGAGGAAGGCTGCACCATCCAGGAAGAGTGTGATCATTGTGGAAACATCTGTGAAGCAAGTGGATGGTGTATATCACATTGTTGTTACCCTTTGAAGGGAAATATTACGCTACAACAGTTCTGGGAGTAAGTCTGAGATCTGCCCACATCCAGTTCCAAGATTCAAAATCAGGCTGCTACAGTCTTAAAAAAACCCACTCTTTACTACTGTTCATTCAAGTAGCAAGATATTCAGTCTACCTTAGAAGAAGTTTATCTCAAGCATATCCTCCATCAGGCTTATATCACAGTGACAAAGAAGACTTGACAGTAGTAGATTGATATTGTTTTGATATGATATGATGTGACACTGATATGGTTTGACTTGATAGAGACGGTGAGTGTCTGAGAACTCTTGGCATGAACAGAGTCTTGAAGTTCTCAATGAGCAGTGTCTTGACATAACCAGACTTTTGATGACACAACATACCTCTGATGAATTGGCATGGGAAGCACATGAGCAGATCTTTTGATCATTGGCATGGTCGAAGTATGACCAGATTCTTGAGCAGCAGTTGATATGAAAATGATTAATTGAGTTGACTTGATAGCAGTCAATGACGAATACAGCAGCGACAAGTTGATGACAGTGATGAGCAATTTGACAAGTGACATGACATAGTTGATTGAGTGGCAGAAGTATGTGAAGGAAAGCTGGGTCTTGCACCTCTTCTTAGTTGGAGCTAAGAAAACTAGGCTGGGCCTTGGAATAAGAGTTGGTGCTCTTCAGTCAGTTGGTGCTGATGTAATCTAAAGATTGAAGTCTTCATTGTAAATCATATCCAATTATAAATAAAGCTTACTATATTAGTCTTGTAATGTGTCTCTATGATCTATAATTGATGGCATACTTAATTGATGTATAACTTAATGTGAATGATGAACTTTGCTTAGGTTTTGAAGTGAAAATTGGTAAAAGTCTTAACACACTAATTTACCCCCGCCTCTCAGTGTGGCATTATGTCCAACAAATTCTTCCAATCAAAATCTCTCTTACCTCTCTTCTTGATTCACGAGACTCACTATTAACCTCCTCTGGGTGTGTTGATATTACTTGCTTAACTGTTTCCTCCACAGTCCAACAATCATGAAAAAACTTTGTCGATATCAGTGGTAAGGGGGGAAATACTATCAGAATGATCGGCTTGTTTGCTAGAACCTTCTCCATGGGGCATAGGTAACTTTCCTTTTCAGCAAGCTTCCGACATATTTCTTTCTACTTCATCTTCTAAGGAGGCCAATCGTATTGTAGTAATGTGAGATGTATCATTACTTTCTTCCATAGGTTTTTCTGGAGGTAACAAGAAGCTCAGGAAATGCATAACAGATGGATACTGAAAGTTACTAAGATCTGTCCCTTGGTTTGGTGGCTCATGTTGGGTAATCAATTCATCTTGATCATCACTAGGAGGAACTATAGTTCTGTTTTCACTTTCGGCTATTTGCGAGGAATTATCTACTTGAAAAATAAGTAAATTGTTCAAAGAATATTCCTTGCTAGGAGCATCGTTTATTAAGGCATCTTCTTCCCAACTCTGATGGGTATGCTATGTCATTTCCTGTCTCAGGTTATCTCTCAGATCCTGCCTAATTTCTCGATATGGCAATAAGTTCTTATTGTTAAAGGATTTGGCACACCCTCTCTTGTGGTGGAAGCTTCATTTTGCAAGGTAAATTCAAGGGCCTCTTCAGATAATTGGGACAACTGATCAGGGGTATCAGAGAAATGTTCAGAATTATTGCACATGATTTCCCCTACCAGTTCTCGATGGATAAGCTCCTTCCTAAACCTTACATCATCTTTGTCTTCGGATCCAGAACTACCTACTCCCATAAAGAAAACCAGTGGATAATCCTCATCATCGTTTACCAAGTTTATTCTTTCAACACTTAAACTACCTTCGCCATAAGTATTTTTCAAACCATCTTCATAAGTTTCAAGATACCCATCAATAAATGGTTCCCTACAGATTCTAACTAAATTCCCATCAGAATTAGGTATGCAAGCATAAGACAAATCCATCACTAGATATCCACTAAAACCAACAACCCACTTCCTAGATAGCAACATGCCATACACAGAGGGAAGATCAATTACAACTACATCCATCATGGTATTTAAATTGGGGCAAGCAAATAAATCAGCTTTTAAATTATTGATTAAACCATATGCTTGGACACCCCTTGAATCAATTCCGCAAACATTTCCATATGGATGGGTAACTTCTAATCCCATTTCCTTCATAATTCACAGAGGCATAACATTCATAGCAACTTCCGAGTCTAGCATGCAGTTATGAGTAAGAGGTTGTTAATATGCAATGTGAGATACAAAGGAGGGTTCCCTCCACTCTCTCATAGATAGCAGTATGTATATAGGAGGGTCTTCTTCTATCTCTCTACCTCTAGCACTATGAATGTGGCAACTCATAAGCAATCTTGGGAACATTTGCTAGAATCCTATCGAAAATTTGTTGAACTTGATCCTTGATTGTGGGTAACTTTACTAACTCACTTAGGGGTACATTTTGCACGACCTTATGTAATTCTTTCTCTATGTCAATACCTAAATCATAGTTGCAAAGATCATGTTCAATTTCCTCCTCTTTTGAGCTTAAGTGTTGATCTAGGAAAGGTGTAATGTTTTGATCTTGTTTTCTGCATTGGTAAACCTGAATTATGGGTTGTGTTGTGTTGCACACCATGTCTTCTTCTTCATCTCAATCATTCTCTTCAAGTAACTGTTATCACATACATTTGCAGCTGGGCTACCATGATGCAACATAGAGATTGATTTCTTTATTCTTCTGAGCTTTTCATTCACATGGGGTTTTAGCATGGATCATTACAGCCTCAGCCATTCCAGAGCCTTGATCAACAAAGTTTCCTTGCCAGGACTGAGATCAATTAGTCCACTGAGATGCTTTCAGTGATGACCTGGTTCATTTGAGCAGAGTAGCAGATCAAATATGGTACACACAGTTACAGAGGGGCATATCAGACGGAGACAAGTATATATGGTGAGATTAGGCATATGCTTCTATAGTTTGATTTTGCTCTGTGATGTATATCAAACACCTATGCTTGTCTTGTTAGGATGATCATGGTGACCGAAGCTTATGCATGTACTAATGCTTGAACTTGTGCTGTGATTAATCAAAGGACTTGATGTGAAGATTGTTGCTCATGCCATGCTTGTACAAATAGTAAACCTTAGTGCTATGTTGGTTTCATGTGTCATTTGTCCCCATCCATCCAGTTCATCCGTTGTTGAATTTTATCCCATGACTTAGATTGATTGAGATTTGTGAGATTGAAGATCTTTACCCCATCTTGACCCCTGCACATGATAGACTCATGTTGTTATGTGTCTTTGGCTATGAAGTATGTGGCTTAGCTAGTGTGGCTGGGTTCACCGGGTAGTTCTCCTTTAGTCCTCAAAACAAATGTTCCTCCAAACAGTGTTGCTAAACACTAAAGCATCGGAACACATAAAAGCTATATCTAAATGATGCAAAGTAAATGTTTAAAAAGTAGTCAGTGGCCAAGGGGTTGAGCACTCATTCTTTGTATAATGCAAGGCTTATCTTCCCTCTACAGGGGCAACAGGGAGAAGAAAACCTTTTAGGGCTATGGACTGTTCGTTGGGAGCGAGGCTAGGCTTTAGTCACTTACTGGAGCCTAGAAGGCTTTTCAAGGCACCTGCTCTTGTAAGTGGGCTACTATCTTATGTGAAATGTGAAAGTATTGAAAAAGGTCAATGGTCAAAGGATGAGCACTCACTCTTTGTATAATTTTCGGCTCATTTTCCCCCATAGGGCAACAAGGTGAGACTAGCCTGCAAAGGTTATGTCTTTGTCAGTACTGGAGCTCAGAAGGCTTCCAGGGCACTTGCCTTTGGAGGTTGACCTGCATTGTGAAAGTGATGAAAACGAAAACTTGCTAGAGCCTGAAGGAAACAAACCCAAGTACTTTATCCACTTGTGAGACACCACCATCCCCTATTGCTATTTGTCATGCATATGTCACTTTGGTTGAGTGTATTGGTTATCATTTGAAGAGATCACATAGTCAAAGTCAGTCATAAGTCATTTCCCTTTGCTTTAGCCTTGTTTCCATCCTCACCCAACAACAACACATTGTTTTAGCTTTGCAAGTATGGCATGAACAAGCAGACTTCCAGAAGGTTCCGAGACTTTTCAAAGGCACAGGTATATCTTACTTACTATTACTATTGTTGTCATCATGATTATTAATTACATGATCTAAGTTTGGTTTTGATATACACCATTGGAGCATTTTTTACCTTGGAAGTATGCAAGATCATGTGGGTACAATATCTCACCTCCAGTTTGGGTACTTTGACCTAGTCAACCCAATTGACCAAGTCAAACACGGCTCCCAGGGTAGTGACTCAAAAAACAACATTGCTTATATTTGTTCCAGACATGCCCAATACCAATACTGCGGTTTCAGTTTTGAGATTTTGGCCCCAAATCGCATGATCAATGATTATTATCCCTTTATTATTGGCCAAATGATCAAATTTTATGATAGATGACAGTGATTTTGGTTCACCTAAAGCATTCCAGTGTTCCAGTGGGTATGAGTAGTCACTTGTACCATTCTTCTGTGTCTCCAAATCATCCAATACAGTTAGTTTGCCCAGTTCTCAGCTTGGACAAAGTTATGATGACTTTTATGATTTTATCAGCTTCAGAGGATGTACCACCAGAAAATGAACTAGAGAATTCACTGGAAAAATCGATTTGGCCTATTGGGTCAAGGAAATGGCTTGGGAATTTGTCAGATGTAGTTTGGCTCCCCGGACAGTTCTTCAATAGTTTCAGTCATCATTGTTGCCTGGATTATTTTATTCTTGGCTCAGCCAGTGAGGATGTCCCCCTAAGGGAGGCCCCTCAACTTGGCTAATTAATGTATTACACTGTTATATCATATGTTATGAGATTGTAATGGGGCCTAGGGTGAATTAAGCCCCTAGTGATCCCCTTTTGATGTATTATCATGATCACATCTTATGTTATATCTTATTTTTGACTTAGACAAGGTGTCATTGGGCAAAAAGTGCGCCCCCCCTTGATTTAGTCAAGTTGATCCATGTAAAATTGATCTCCACTGTTGATGATGTTTATAATCTCAACCATTAGATGTAAAAGTAAGATAGGGTTTGCATCTCTGAAAAACTATATAAAGATGAGACCCCCCCCATTGTATCCCATCGGGAAATTTGACACCATTGGCTCTTGAAGAATAATAGAGAAAATATTTTTGGGATCTCTTGTCTTTTGTGGATGATTGAAGAATGTTCTTTGTGATTGACTGGCATTATCTCTCGTTTGCATCGAAGATTATTGGTGAATCTGAGGCATATTTTTTCTGGATCCATTTGCTTGATAGGGAAGTCGAGTTGGAGAGGGGGGCACTTGTGGGAGACGTCCACCTTGCTCTGCTTACCGGGTTGATCGATACAGGGAGTATTTCTGTCTTATGATTTCTTACTCTCTTATTTGTTTACTTCTCGTCAGCATTTGTCATTCTTTTTGCTGTTCTCATTGTTATTTACTTGGTTTGGTAGAAGAGAGGGCGCTTTTAAGTTTTAGATTCCTTAGGCAGTTTAACAAAGCTAGATTTTCACCATTTCTTCACTTGATCTATGCGGAGATAATCTTCATTACCTTGGCATTCATCCTCGGAAACATCATGTATGTTTTTCTTAGGTAAGATCTATCCTTTTTCTCATTATCTAATCGGGGCTGCATTTTCATTTCATCAAACCCTCATTTAAAACCCTCTTTCCTTAGATCTGTAGGTTCTAGTTTGTGGCGGGAAATAAAACTCAAAATCCACTTTGGATTTATTATAAAACCCTTAAGTTTTAATTTTCATCATCATCAGACTCCATTTGCCCATCTTAAGCATTGGTATGCTTCTTAGGGGAAGACGCCCTCCTTGGGAGGAGAGGGTATTTCTGAAACTGCAAATTGGGTATTGCTGGTTTCACTTTCATTTGTTCAATCTTACACCCAACAATCAATCTGAGTATCCAATTTCATTTAATTTCACCGTTTTTCCCTAGATCTCATTTTTCTGCTTAAAACCTAGAGGGTAGAATTGGGGCTTTTCACCTGGATGCTCAAAATCTCTTAGTAATTGTTTTAAACTCTAATTAACTATCCCACTAAGAGATTCCACCAAGATTCCCTGGATTATCTACTCATTTTCCTTATTTTAGGGCTATCTTGGTTGTAGGGACGACCCTTGGGCTTAGTATTTTCACTGGGTCTGAAGTGCCGATATCCTTGATTGGTGTGACATCTGAGTTCTTTCAGAGGTCTTGGATATCGTAGATCGCGACTTTATTTGCCTTTCCTCTGCCATCTTGGATAGGGTCACCCCACGGGGCAACTACAAGATTCATGATAACAATAAGATTCTACGTAAGTCATCATCATCAGTGAAATCTTCAACTAAATTTATTCCATGGTCTTCAGGGTCAAAGACTTCGGGATCTTCCTCAGGTTCCTCACACAAGTTCACATTCTTATTTTCTGTTGCTTCATTTCTCCTAGGGGCTTATATCTATTATTGTCATGTACTAGCCCTCGTTGATTGTTCCAATAGGGTCTTGGGCCATAGGAGTTTCTATATCGGTCATTGTTCCTAGTCCTTGCTATGTCTTTGGTAAATAATGTGAGACTTTTCATCATTTCAAACATTCCTTCAAGAGTTGGTTTTTCTTCATCTATAGGTTCCTTAGCTTTCCTGGGTCTTGATTCACTACGGGAAGAAGAGGGAGCATAAGCATCGAAGAAATTCTTCTTTCCCAAAGGGGCTATATTAGCTTTTTCCTTCTTGGCCTAGGTTTGAGCTGTTTTGAGGCCGCTTGAGTTCTTTTCCTTAAGATTTAGACCAAACCATCCTTCAAAGGCATTCAGGTAAAGGATAAGGACAACTTGTTCTGTAGGTCTCAGGTCTTGGGGAACATTAGAGACAAGTTTGTCAAATCGTACGTTAAATTCATGGATTGTCTCATTCTCTTTCCTTTTAACCTCAAAGAGTTGATTTAGAAGGAACCTATTGTCTGGCTTGGCTGACCACCCCTCAATTAATTTCTGAGTGAAAGTATCATAACCATTTATTGCCCTTGCAGGTAGCCTATTAAACCATCCTTGGGTATCTCCTTCTAAAGATGAAGTAAGGGCTCTCATATAAACATCTTCTCCTTCAGTGCCACATGCTTCAATATAATTCCAAATTGCTTCAGAGTGCTCTTCAACAGAGATTGCAAAAGAACCATTGAACTTCAGAAGTTTATAAAATTATTTCTCAGGCATGTCATGAGGAGCACCTTGAATCTGGGAAAAATTGAAAGGAGATGGCTTGGTTATGTTTCCAAAGCACCTAGGTCCTACTGGGGGATTTGTGTTAGCCATTTGAAAATTTACTCTAGGACTGGTTGGAGGAGTGGAAGAATTCAAACTATTGGTTGGAGAATTAGATTGGTGAACAATGGACTTGATTGAGAATTTTTTGGAGGGTTATCCAAAATTTGCCTTGGCGAGTTAACCACCCTCCAAAGGAAATTATATGATTGATCTTTAAGGTTCTTAATTTGATTTCGGGTATACGTTAAAGAAATTTTAGGATTATTTCGGCTTTGAAGGTTATACTCGTGGGTAAGTCCCTCAGGGGAGCTACATTATGGAGTCGCCAGGTGAACGAATTGCCGTGTTCACCTAAAAATAAATGTTGTAGGAGAGATAATCAATAACGTAGTGATTGTTTAGACTTAAACAATTGAAAATGCAATCACTAGATTTAAAACCGGATGTGATATGAATGAATATGAAAAAAAAATATTCACAGACATCGAAGGTAGGCAAGCCTCTACCACCCATCGCCAGAAATGTTGGCAAAGAATGGGATTAGAACTTACTGATAAATCTCGAACCAAGGTAGGCCTCTACCTCCCCAACAACATCGCCAAAAATGTTGGCAAAGAGAACGAGAGTAGAGCTTAAGGATAAATGTCGAACCAAGGTAGGCCTCTACCTCCCCGATAACGGCGCCAAAAATGTTATCACGAATCTTGTAGTTGCCCCATGGACTAATCCTATTCAGGATGACAGAGGGGATGGGCAACCAAAGTCATGATCTACGAATACCCCAACCCCCAAATGATGGATGGTTGTCACGCCGGTTGGGATATCCTTCGCTTTAGCCACTGAAGCCCAAGTGACAAAGGGGGAGACCCAGACCTAAATCTAATCACCAGATCAAACCCAAACAGAGGATACATAAGGTGAAAGCTTGAAACCCTAGATTTAAGGAATAAGCCACGATTTAAGGAATGCTTGAGCAGAGTTGGTTACGGGTGTTGGAAATGTTACTCAAGCTAAATAAGATAGTGACTTAAGGGATTTAAAGATTAGATCTAGGATTTGTGTGTTTTTTCAATTGATTGAACCTGGGACCCTGGGGGGATTTAGATGGAAAAATGGAAATTCTCAAGGTGAGGCTAAATTAGAGAATTAGGGCTTACAACACACTTGTTCGGATGAAAGATTTGACTGAACGAAGAAATTCGAAAAAAACCGGAAAAAGAGGACACACAGGAAAACAAGTTGACAGTTCATGATGGGGGCTTTTTCTCCCAAGGATCAGTGCTGCTTTAAGGTGAGAAAATGGAGTCCAAAAATGACGCCTAGGAGAGAGACAGGTTTTTTGTGATGGCCAAAAAAACCCAGATCACCAAAATTGCAGATTCCCAGTGCAAATTGATCTGGTGATTTTTCATACTTTCTACAAGTGATTTTTCAGTTAAGTGTGTGATGTGCAATGCATGAAAATTGAAATGCTAAAAACTAACCTGAGAAATATACCTGAAACTTGGAGATATCCTCCTGGATGATGAACAATGCCTCCTTGAAGATCAAGTGAGAGACCCGAGCAAGATCTCGATGATTTTGTGCTTTGCTCAATGTCCCTAGCGCCCCCTTTCACCTGCCACACCAAAGAAATAAATTAGCAACGATAGATAAATGAGATTTGCAACATAAAGAAGATACGAGAATGATAAATCATAAAGAAGTAACCACTCCCTGATAACCAAACCGAAAGCCGACAACAGAGTTAATCTCCCCACCAATGCACCTTCCTTCAATTCGCCTTTTTCAATCTGCAAATAAACTGGTACAAGAAAATATGCAAGAACTATGCCGGATTTATCTCAATGCAAGAGATAAGCAATACCAATCATGATCACATTCAATTATCTACAAGAACACAAGTGTTTTATCCCAGAATAATCTCTTTATTAGAAGTTCCAATGCCAGAGCTCATGCTTTACAATGGGGGGGGGGTCTTGTCTATATATAGTTTTTGAGAGACGCAAACCCTAACTCACTTTATCATCTGACGATTGAGATTATAACATCATCAACGGTGGAGATTAANATGGGGGGGGGGGTCTTGTCTATATATAGTTTTTGAGAGACGCAAACCCTAACTCACTTTATCATCTGACGATTGAGATTATAACATCATCAACGGTGGAGATTAACTTTACACGGATCAATACATGGATCACTTTGACTAGATCAAGGGGGCGCACTTTTTTCCCAATGATACCTTGTCTAAGTAAAAAAATAATACAACATAAGATATGATCATGGTAATACATAAAAGGGGGTCACTAGGGGCTTAATTTACCCTAGGCCCCATTACAACCTCACATCATAAGATATAACACTGTAATACATCAAGTGGCCAAGTTGAGGGGCGCCCCATGGGGAATGTCCTCACTGGCTGAGCCAAAAATAAAATAATCCCAGACCAAATGCTAACTGAAACTAATGAAGGAGCGTCCGCATAGCCACAACACATCAATTGGATGAATTTTCTGCCATTTCCTTGACTTCCCTAGCCAAATCAAGTTTTCTAGTGATTTCCTAGTTCATTTTATGGTGGTACAACCTCTGAAAATCATAAAAGTCATCATATTTTCCTTCAGGCTGAGCACTGGGGCAAACTAACTGCATCAGAGTATCTGGAGACATAGAAGAATGGTATAAGTGACTACTCATACCCCTTGGAACACTATGGTGCTCTAGAAGAACCAAAATCACTCCAATAATAATATAATCTGGCCAATAATAAAGTGATAATAATCACCGATTATGCAATTTGAGGCCAAACTCTGAAAAATTGGAACCGCAATATTGGTCCTGGGCACGTCTTGAGTAAATATAGGCAATGTTGTTTTTTGAGCCACTGCATTAGGAGCCGTGTTTGACCAGGAGAAAGTACCCAAACTGTAGGTGAGATACTGAACCAAGATGATCCTGCATGCATCTAGGTTAAGAACTGCTCCAAGCTGTATATTAAAACCCAACTTTAATCATGCTATTCAGAATCATGGTGACAATAATAATATAATATAACAACCAGTAAGATAGACCTATGTACTAGAAGAATCATTGAACTTTCTGGATCACTCTGACATGACAAGCTGGGTGAAGGTGGAAAACAAGGCTAAGTAATGGGTGATGACCTCTTGTTGGTTTTGACAATGTGATCCCTCCGAATGATAACAAATACACTCAACCAAAATGACATATGCATGACAGATAGCAAGAGGGGATTGTGGTGTCTCACATATGGATAAAGTACTTGGGCTTCTTTCCTTCAGACTCTAGCAAGTTTTCCTTTTTCAATACTTTGGAACATTGGTCAACCTTCAAAGGTAGGTGCCCTAGAAGCCTTTTGGGCTCCAGTAAATGACAAAGACACAACCTTTGCAGGTTAGTCTCACCCTGTTGCCTTGTAGCGGAAAATGAGCCGAACACTATACAAGGAATGGGTGCTCATCCTTTGACCATTGACCTTTTCAATAACTTTTTATATCACATAAGATGGTAGCCAACCTACAAAGGCAGGTGCCCTAAACAACCTTCTATGCTCCAGTAAATGACTAAGGCCTAGCCCCGCTGCCAACCGGCATCCATAGCCCAAACGGGTTTGCCTCACCCTGTTGCCCTTGTGGGGGGCAAATGAGCCTAACATTATACAAGGAAAGAGTGCTCATCCTTTGGCCATTGACTACCTTTTAAACATTCATACTTTGCATCATTTAGATATAACGTTTATGCGTTCTGATGCTTTAATGTCCAAAAACATTGTTGGGTGGAGCACTTGTTTTGAGGACTAAAGGAAGACTACCCGGTGAACTTAGCCACACTGGCTAAGTCACATACTTCATAGCCAGAGACACATAACAACATGGAGTCTATCATGCACAGGGGTCAAGATGGGGAAAATATCTTCAATCTCAGAAGTCTTAATTAACCAAGGTCATGGGAGAAGAACAACAACTACGGATGAACAAGATGGATAGGGACAAGTGATACATGGAACCAACATAACACTAAGGTTTAGGATTTGTGTAAAGCATGGCATAGACAATAGCTTTCAACATTTGAATCTTTGATCGTTCATAACACATGTTTAAGAATTAGTACATATGTAAATTAAGCATAGGTCACGATGATCACCCTGACATGACAAGCCTAGGTGTTTAACATACATCAAAGAGAAAAAACTCACCAAGGAGCCATATACCTGTCTCACCATATACTTGTCTCCATCTGATAAGCCCCTCTATAATTGTGTACCACATCTGATCTTCTACTCTGCTCAATGAACTAGGTCACCACTGAAATCCTCTCAATGGTCAAGGAAATCTCAGTCCTGACAAGGAAATACTGCTAAACAAGGCTCTGAAATCGCTGAGGCTATAATGATCCTTTCTAAAACCCCATCTGAAAGAATAGCTCAAAAAAATAAAGAGATCAATCTGTATGCTGCATCATGGTAGACCAATTGCAATATATATGTGATAACAAGTCCTTGCTTGAGATTTTGACAGATTTTCTCCTATGTCGAAATAGCGACGAATAGTGGCATTTGCTTTGTTTGCAATTGCTACATAAAACAGTCGAAATCAAAACATATGGACATCGAAAATTGAGTCACATATAGTAGTGTTAGCTCTCACCAGTTAGAGGCACTTTTTTTCTCTCTTGCTTGTGAGAACCAAATCAAGGTTCTAATCATTAGTTTAGACATGGCTAGGGATCATTTAGTGAATTAAAACACTCACTCACTCCATTTGCTCTCATTCTATTTTTCATTTGATTCGTCTTTGCTATGGTTTTGAGTGGGTTGTTTGCTAGTTGTTCATGGACAAATTTATGAGAGGTTGGAAGGGAAATTGAAGGCCAGAATTCATTTGCTATGACTCTAACTAGAAAGAAACTGCTTTCCATAATCATTTGGTGATTATAAGCCGACCCTTGATCTATGGGCTTTGTGTACTTCTCCAAGGATTAGCTACCCTTGGTTAAGTTACCCTAGTACCAGATCTAAGTGTCACATAGAGTGTGAGATAAAAGAATTAGTAACTCTCTTGGTTTATGATGATGTACTTTTGGAATAAAAAAGACCACAGGGGCACTTGGAAAAAGGCTAAAGTCAAAAGTAAAAAATACATAAGGACTTTTGGACCACAGGAAAATGACCACAGATGAAAGTCAAAGATAAATAAGGACTCATAGTAAAAGTCAAAAATACTTAAAAGACCTTTTTGGTAAGAAGGTAAAAGTGAAATTAGAAAAATAATAAAATATTATTATTTTATCTTTTCTAATTTTGGTCCTCTTACTGGTGACTAAAGGTTATTAAAGAAGATCAAGTCAATTAATTATTACACACACTTGCTCTCACAGGTACAACTACTCAAGGTTGAAGAAAGAAGACTCTGTGATTGTGCCCTAGCATGGATGAGTCTAGCTAGGGCATCATCATCCTCCATTGAAGACAAACCCTAAGCTAGGGTTTCTTATCTTTTCTGTCTTAAGGGTTTTACCAAACCCTCATCTTCACCCAAGTTCAGATCTAGGGTAGCCATCTTCAGATCTGGGCAGCCAAGTTCAGATCTAGGGCAACCATCTTTAGATCTGGGCAACCAAGTTCAAATCTAAGGCAACCACCTTGAGATCTTTAGATCTAGGGCAACCATCCTCAGATTTGGGCAACCAAGTTCAGATCTAGGGCAACCACCTTCAGATTTTCAGATCTAGGGTAGCCACCTTCATATCTTTAGATCCGGGCAACCACAATTCAGATCCAGGCAACCACCTTCTTTACGGGCAATCTTCTTTCCAGTTTCGGGCAGATCTGAAATTTTTGGGTAGATCTAATATTTTTGTATTTTTGGGCAGATCTGATATTTCTGGGCAGATCTGATATTTTTTTAGCAGACTGTTGTTTTGGAGAGTACTGATCTTTTCCAGTCATATCTGGAAATTTCAGTTACTAGGGTTTGAAACCCTTGTTCTGATTTTCACTGAGAAAATTTATTGTAAACTGTGGTTAAACCCAGATTGGGGTTTGAGGAATTTTGAAGAATTTCTAAGTCATCTCATTTGGGGTTTTTGTCCTTTGAAGGTTTCCCCAGTGAAAAACTCGTGTCTATTGTACTGATGTGATGAATGTGTTTTTACTGCACTTGTCATTTGTTATTTAAGTTGATCTGCAAATTTTTATGTATTTATGCTAATGCTAAAATTTAACAGTCAGTAGTGACATCCAAATGGCTTTTCAAGATTAAACATAGAGCATATGGTAGCGTGGAAAAACACAAGGCCGGATTTGTTGCTAGAGGATTCTCTCAGAAAGAGGGAATTGTCTATGATAAAACATTTGCTCCTGTGACTAGATATACTTCCATCAAAACCATCATTGCTATTGCTTCAACTATGGGATGGAAGTTGCATCAGATGGATGTAAAGGCCGCCTTCCTCAATGGCATTATCGAGGAAGAAGTTTACATTGAAAAACCAGAAGTGTTTATTGTCCATGCGAAAGATTCTCACGTATGTAAACTGAGAAAAGCATTATATGGGCTCAAGCAAGAACCTCGTGCTTGGTATGGATGAATAGACAGATACCTGGTAAACTTGGGATTCACCAAGAGCGATGAAAATCCCAATATTTACTACAAGATTGAGGATAATGAGCCACCGATTTTGGTCTTGTACGTGGACGACTTGTTTCTCACAGGAAATGAGAACTTAATTGGATGGTGTAAGAAGAAGCTTGCCTCTGAGTTTGAAATGAAGGACCTCTAATTGATGCATTACTTCTTGGGATTTGAAGTATGGAAGAGGCAGAAGGAAATTTTCCTAAGTCAAGGAAAATACACCATTGATATTTTGAAGAGATTCATGATGCAAATTTCAAGGAACTGAAGGAGTCTACTGCAAATTCTGGTATGATTGATCCCACAATGTATCGCCAGTTGATTGGGTCTTTTATGTATCTAACTAACACTAGACCAAATATATGTTTTGTTGTGAATACTCTTAACCGGTTTATGAGTGATCCGAGGCAGATTCATTGGGTTTCTGCAAAACATGTTCTCAGATACTTACGTGGAATTGTGGGATATGGTCTAAGATATGCTTCAGGATGTGATATGATATTGCAAGGATTTTCTGACTCAGATTGGGTCGGGTGTGTTGCAGATAGGAAGAGTACTTCCGGATGTTGCTTCAGTTTGGGCTCTACAGTGATTTCCTGGTGTAGCAGAAAGCAGACCTCAGTAGCACTTAGCACCGCGGGGACCGAGTATATGGCTGTCAGTGCAGCAACTCGAGATTCAGTATGGCTTCGAAAACTCCTTGCAAGATTGTTTGGTCAGATTCCCAGACCAATTGTGATTCACTGTGATAAGCAAAGTTGTATACAAATGTCAATGAATCCCGTATTTTACGATAAGACAAAGCATATAGAGATTCGATATCACTACATTCGTGATATGGTGCAATCGAGTTACACTATGTTCTGACAGATGACCAGACTGCAGGTATTCTTACCAAACCTCTTCTCAAGACAAAGTTTGAATACTTTCGCAGAAGACTTGGGGTAGAAGAAAATGCATCCCTCGTGGAGAGGGAAAGTCGAGACCGATATCTATGATGCTTTCACACTGGTGCCTCTACTTGTTTTGAATCTCAGCCAGGTATGGGAGAAATCCCATTGGCATTGTGAGATGGGCAGGTAGCAGATGGCCGTGTACACTGATGATGGTGTTCTTTGGAGTATTCCCACTAACTCTTGAGATGAACTGGTAGTAGATGGTCCTATACATAGGTGGCCTCTGCTCACCCTGGTTCTCAGCCAGGTATGGGAGAAATCCCATCGACATTATGAGACGGGCAGGTAGCAGATGGCGGTGTACACTGATGACCACTATATGTTCGGATTCTCAATCTAGTGTTCTTTGGAGTATTCCCACCAGCTCTTGAGATGAACTGGTAGTAGATGGTCCTGTACATAGGTGGCCTCTGCTCACCCTGCTTCTCAACCAGGTATGGGAGAAATCCCATCGACATCTTGAGACAGGTAGGACATAGATGGTCGGGTGCATTGGTGACCACTATACGTTCAAATTCTCAATTTGGTGTTCTTTGGAGCATTCCCACCAGCACTTGAGATGAACAAGTAGTAGATAGTCGTGTACACTGGTGACTTCTATTGGTTCTAGTTCTTAACCTAGCGTTTTGGAGAATTCCAACCAGCCTTGGTTCTCAACTTGGAGTAGGAGAATTCCCACCATCACTTGAGATGAATTCATATTAGATGGCCGTGTGAAGCATGTCCAAGTTCTCAGGTAGAGACGGACTCATAGAACATGAGATGTTGATTGCTGTACTCTACGACAAATGTGTAGAGTTGCAGAGATGATAGATCTACTGACGGACTGTGTAAATCAGATTTATGATGACAACCTTGAATATGTCTAGAGATGATTGAGACAGATGAGATGTACAGAAGAGACCTAGATGTTCATGATGCTGATGATGACCATATTTAAAGAATACTTTCCTTGTTGAGAGGGAGTGTTGGAATTTGTGCAACTTCAGAAGTTATTCTTATTGTACTTGTATTGTATTCCCTTGTACCTCCTACGGGAGATTATACTGATGTATTTACTCATGTAAACCCTAGAAAGAATCAATGTAAACCTTAGGGAAAGAATCCACAAGAAAAGAATAAAATAAAATTATTTTCGTATTTCCCCAAGGTCAATCGGTCCTAGTCAAACTATCAAGTCGGCCCCAGTAAATTTTCACTTGGAAAAATCAGTATAAATAGGAGGCGCCCTCATTATTTCATTCACTCACAGCGAGTTGCTCCAGCAGAAAGGTGCGCTACTGCAATCAAGGAGTGTTTTTTGGGGTTGTATCTTAAAGAGATATTCTCTCTCTCTTTCTACTTCACTCTGCTCTCAATTGCTATTATCTCTATACGAAGGTTTGCTGGGTTTTTCCCAATTGGATTTTCCAGGATAAAGTCTTGTGTTCTTTGTTTCTGTGCTTTGTCTTTCTTCTAGAGATCTTATTATTTGCAATTAAGTTATACTGCTATAATCTTGTAAAAACTAACATAGGGAAGTTGAAATACCAGTGGTGAGGAGGAAGAAGTAATTAGTGGCACATACTGTGGAGAGGAGGAAGAAATGGAAGGGATGGATGAAAAACAAAAAGAGACTTCAATGCCCTTGTGGAAGTATGTGACAAGACTCGAGCAAGGGAAAGAGGGTTGAACCACAAAGTCATGCGTCCCCATTGTAATAAAACTTACATAGGTTCATATACCCGCGTGAGAAAGCATCGATGTGGGATTATACCATGGGATGAAGGTAGGACTATAGGAGTCAAAACCTATGACCTAGTGCTAATGAAAGAAAGAAGCAAATACAAGGAAGAGGAGGCTGCACAAAACAAATCGAAAAATTCAAGTGTTGAGTTTTAAATCGCAAGCTTACATAGAATGTATGGTGGTTGATCCCCATCCCTTGATGGTAGTGTATTCTCACCTATGCGTAGAACAATATCATATTCCCTTGACCAAGGTTGCAAGGATGACATGGATGCGCGAAAATTTTCAGGTTTCTCTATGCATGTTGTGTAGCATTCAATGTTATTCACTCACCCTATTGGCATGAATTGGTTGATCCCCATCCCGTGATGGTAGTGCATTCTCACTTATGCGTAGAACAATATCATATTTCCTTGACCAAGGTTGCAAGGATGACATGGATGTGAAAATTTTTAGGTTTCTCTATGCATGTGGTGTAGCATTCAATGTTATTCACTCACCCTATTGGCATGAGTTGCTACAAACCATTAATGGTGCCCCTAAAGGATATAAGAGCTTTAGGTATGACAAATCTAGAGATATGGAACTTGATAGGGAAAGAGACAAAATCCATAATGCTCTAGAACATTTTACAAATGATTGAAACTAATATGGGGTATCCATTCACATTGTATCTGATGGTTGGAAAAATGTTAAAGGCACACCGTTGTTAAATATTTTGTGTCTGCTAGTGGTGTGGTTTTCCTTTCAGCCCATTACTATTACCTTATAAGACTAGTATTAATATTGTAGAAAACCTTTAATTAAAACTATTCAAGAGATTGGGTCGTACAATTTCATTCAAGTCATCACTATTACTACTACTAATTGTAAGGCAACATGAGCAATCATTGAAGATATTACCCTAACATATTTTGGTTAGTGTATTTGGTTGACACACTTACCCTTATAAAGCATGGTACTATTAAGTTGAAGGACCCTAATTATAAATGCAATTGTGCATTGTACAAGAGAGGGAAGAAAATGATAAAAATTATTACCAGTCATAGCATGGCCCACTGCATTTTCCACAATTACTCTAGGTTGGAGCTACCTAAGATTGCAAAAGACTAGATTTGATGGCTACTAAATCACCTTTAGGTACCTTTTGAAGGTAAAAGAGGCATTGGCTAGTATGGTCTCAAGCATAGTGGAAAAAATCACCGATTTTTCGGCGATGTCCCGAAAAATCGCGATTTTTTCTAGCTATCGATTTTTTGGCCCAAAAAAATTGCGACTTTTTCAAAAAACCGGACATCGCGAAAAATTGGCAAAAATCGGCAAACATTGGCAAAAATCGGCAAACATTGGGAAAAATCGGGGAAAAATTGGGAAAAATCGGAAAAAATCGAGAAAAATAGGCAAATAGGGGAAAAATCGGTAAGGAAATTTTGACCCTATTGAAGTACAAAATTTGCATTTTTTAATGCTTGCCGTGGTTTGCCGATTTTTGTCGATTTTTTCGCCGATGTTGCCGAGAAGATGTTTTCTGGACCCTCGCTGATTTTTTGCCGATGTCGATTTTTTCTACTATGGTCTCAAGTGATTCATGGCAAGGTTTGAAATACAGGGTTGCATTCACATCTCATAGACATGAATTTCAGGACGTGGAGACACTATTCTTGATGGTCATTTTTGGGCACATGTTAGGTATGTTCTTGATGGTCAGTTTGAAGTTTGAAACTACTTTTGAAGTTTGAATTGTTGATTGCATCTTACAACTCTTTGGCAATGACTATATTGCTCTGTTTCATTTCATGGTTGATGTAATCTAATAGAGTTTGTTGATGCAAATGTTATATGTTAAAACTTGAAGTTTGATGTTGTAGTTGATGATTGATCGTTTGATGAAAATGTTATAAGTTATAGCTACCAGATGATTGATGTTATGTGTACTAAATGGTTGATTTAATGATCATCATTAATCCAATAGTTAGATCTACGTTTTCATGTTTTCTTCAGCTAATTCAACATTCTCCATATTTGTTCTAATATATATCCAAAAAAATATATTGAAATATATATTATATAAAAAACGCTCTATTCCTTAAGGATTTTGAAAATTATGCTTCCCACTCTTGCTTGCTGCTCCCAATAGCCTTGCTCAAAACCCTAATCTCCAATTTCAAAAGGTAAAATTCTAACCATAGAAATCCAAGATGCTCCAAGAAACTCCAAGAAAACCAAGAAACCCTAGCACCTCAAGAGAGAGATACCAAGTACAAGTGAAGACTCTAAGATAAAGAGAGGACATGTGCACTCCTCCTCTAGGTCACATCTCTAAACATGAGTGAGTAAGAATGAACACACATGATATGATCATCTCTAACATGTACTTCACAAGAGAAAACCCTAGTCACAAAAATCAAGCTCCAACAAATATATCTCCTTTAAACTTCATGACTCCTCTAAGGGTTCATGAGGAAACCCTAGTGACTTCTTCCAAGAAGCTAAGTACAAAGAAAGGAGTACAAATGATTACATGAATGAAAAGACTCTCTCCTTCCTCTATTTATATGAGAGGTAAGGGAGGCAAACAATACTCTGTGGGCACAGGCCCTTAAAAGCAACCTACATTAACCCTTGTAGGCCAACACAATTGAGACATCCACTCTAAAGTACATGTGTCATGCTCTAAGATGATGTTGTGCACAATAATGGCTCCAAGGTGATGTAGCTACATAAGGCATGTCCACACCACTCCATCACAAGCCTTCATAGACTCCATCGATCCTCATAAGCAAAGTACTCCATTAGGTCAATCACCCCCTGCAAGAACATTGTCGAAGCCCCAAACATCCTTGGGCCATCTCCAATCCTCCAAATATGAATCCAATGAACCACATACCATATAAGGTTAGAAGCCCTCCTCCATGATGCAAAACGATCTTCATCCCAAACGGGGAGCTCTCTAAGCAAGTGGTTCCTCTGAAAAGCATTCACCAATCAAGCAAGAGAGCTCCAATGCCTAACGGAAAAATACTAAGGCAAAACCATCCTAAAGTCAACCATACATTAAGCAAGCTATCTCAACCTTGCATACCTATCACATGCCATCTCTCATGTTGCAATCCATCTGGGACCATTCAAGGACTAATCATACACCATGTACCCCAAATCTCTTGAAACACCCCCAAACATGGTGTAAATACTTTTGGGGTAAGGCAAAAGTTAACATAGCCAGTAATATTTTCATAACATCATATTGCATCAATGAATTAAAAAGGGTTGAATGCTTCACATAAGTCTCCTCTTGATACAAAATAGTTGACAAATAGTGTAAAGGATTCTGAAAAGAGAAATATACATGCAAATTTTACCATGCTAACCCTAAACATCAACACGATATATAGAAAAATAGGATTATGTGGGAAGATAGGTTCATCAAAACACCTTTCTTCCCTTTTACCTACAAAATAACAATGTCCTTGCCCTAATAAGGGGTATTTGTTCCTCTTGAACTTCTGCATTCCAAATGAGAGGAACTCTCTTTATATAGCTTCTCACATCAACAGCTTTTCCATAAAATAGTATAACAATTAAACAAATACTCCAAACGGTCATAGATCCATCTTTTCCTCAAGAAGTAATCATAACATATCTTGGACTCTCCTTGGAATAGGGCGCTCATCATTGTGGATGAAGAAATCCATTAAAGAAGGGCTGAAATAGGTCCACAAGGACACATCCTTTTCTCATGCAAGGTGCTCCTCATATAGGGGCTTCTTTCGACTTGGGAAAGTGTTAGATGCTGCCTTGCTTCCATGTGTCAATTCCTTAAGTGCTCCATCAAAATCTGCCATAAGATTTTCCTGCAAATCTAAAAGGCGGGGATACTCAGCATATGTGCATTTATTTGTAGCCAACAAATAATCCATAACCCCTCCCTCCTTTCACCATGAAGCGTGCCATACAATGCTCAAAAGGTGGGGCACTTCTCTATTCATGTGCATTTGACTTTGGAGAGGTGTTTAAATGCAATCTGTAAACCTGCTATGGTAGGGCGTTTCTCCTCATAGATGCTTTGACAATCAAGTATGCCATAAAACCTACCAATACCTCCTTATAAGGTGGTTTTCCTCTTTATGTGTGTAATCTTGCAATTGGTATGTGCCACGGGGTCAATATTCCCTCCAAATATGTAGACTATGCCTTGTACAATGTTTGATGACACCTTTGATGGTGAGAAATCCTTTCAAATACGTAACTCATGCCTTGAGAACTGTGAAGATACCCCAAAGGCATCCTCCAATGGAGAAACATATATCAAAATATGTAGACAAGTGACCCAAATGGTGAACTACTACCACATGTGCAATAGTGCCTCCAAATATGTGAACTCAACAACAAAACACAACTTTAAACATGTAAACATCCTCCAACATTTGAAAGAACGGTACCACATGGGTGCCCATCACTATTTTTCCTATGCATGATAAATAAGCGATGCTAGAACAAGACTTCCAAAACAATGCTCTTGACCTATCTCCACCAATAAATCTCCAAGACACATCTCTTGGTGCTATGATACTGAGAACCTATGAAAATGTGAAATGAACCATGCATTTTCATGTGGTAACAATGACAAACCACAAAATACATGAACTGGATCACGAAATATTGGTTATTTATTGAGATTATTAACCGAGTGTCAAAAGCGCAACTGGTTTATTCTTTTTACAGGACCAAGCTCAAAGTAGCTCATGGGGGTCAAAATATCAAACACAACAATCACAATGTCTACAAAAAGTTTCCAATCAATCTATGATGAACAATTCCAAACATAATGATTAAATTTCCATGAGAATGTTACCCTTGTTTGTAAATGAGTAACTAAATATAGCTAATATCCATTGTAAACTTCAACATTTAATCAAGGCTAGCTTTGGTAATCTAGCTAGCCAAAATTGTGCTTTCTACCTTTCTTGACAGTTTCTTGGCATATAATTCAAAGACCTTATTAACTGCCAATATCTATGAATTTCAGATTTTATAGAATTCTGCTTACAAGCCTTCAGCTAACCTCTGCTGACTGTTAAATTAAGATATGGGTACGTACATGCCAGTACCCTGATGTAAGCTCTTAGAAGCTTGCTACCACAAAACATTACTGGTCACTTTAGAGTGACTTCGAGAATTATTATATGTTTTATAGACAGAGATACAACAAGCAGAGTGAGGGTCCCATCTACTAGCAGTCAGGAATACTCATCTCGAACGGTTGGAAATTACCTGGCCTGAACTCTTGGGCCACCCATATGCAAGGGAGAAATCGTTTTAAAAGGCTCCAAAATGCTGACAAATATCAAGGACTTCATTACCAGTCAAGTTGGCTATCAATCTTAGTGATTGCTGTCCCACTGAAATCACTTTCAGCATCAAGAATTCGATGGAGTACTTTCTGACAGCAACTCACAATCTCTAGGTGAATCCACTCCTCTATTTAGCTTGTCTTCTTCTGACACGCCGAGGAAATTATCAGAAACAACAGCTTTCCAAATCATAATGTCTAAAATATACAAGGTAGTGGAGAAAATGTGTCGTGAAAAAGAGAAAAAAAATCCAAAATACCTGCAACTAATTTTTTTCGAATAAAATATAATGGCACCATATGCCAGCAAGCATCAATAACACACACGAAGTGATTGCCAAGCTTTTGCATGTTCTGATAATATGACATTTACAATGTATTTTTTACAACATTACCTGCTGGCTTTCAAGCTCACAGAATAGAAGCCCTATCATGTGTTGTGTTCTAATTTCCTTCTTACATTGATATGCATTTACCCACATGTTTTAACATGCTCACCTTGAACATCAACATGTTTATACTAGTTGAATTTGCCAAATACTTGCAGATATTTATTTAAAAAAATAAAATAGTACTAGCATTCACACCACTACCATTCTCTAACTTCTTTTTCCCTTCTTTTTCTTGGACCCGGTATTTGATGAAGCTGTAAACAGGCCTTCGTACTTTTTTAAGACCCTTTCCTGTTCCTCCTGTAAACCTAATAATTCATATGTGTCTGCCACCTTTTTTACCACAGCTTTGTCCGGTGGTTTCCAATTGTGCATTTCAAGATCATTAAAAAGCTTCAAACACAGAAAGACAAGACAGGTGTCAGTTAACTGGAGAACTGATGTAGATCTGTTCAGTAAGAACAAATGTAAAAAAGTATAAGATAAATAAGATAAGAAAAAGACAGGTAATGCTTTAAATCTTAAACTCAGTGTCAGAGCTAATAATTTTAAGAAATTTCAAGAATGTTAGCCATTATTTTCTTGGAAATAAGTAAGCACCAAGGCTTTAACATAAAGCAGTAAGGTGACTGGGCTTGTATTAACATGGAGACCTGGGTTCAAAACCCCCTGTAGGTGTGGCTGTAAATATGTCCTTGTAAACAGTAAATATAAGAAGTATTCTACAACACACACACACATATATCTATCTTTTACTACCTTTCTCCTATGTTTCACCAGATTTCAGACATCAAGTGAAAGTGACAAGTCTCAGGGATGATTGGTGAGGACCCCCAAATTTCAGGGGTAGAAGGAACAACACCCCAAAAGTTTCAAGATAAAAAAAAAAAAATTTACATTATATGAAAACAGTATCTGTATAATTATTATTATTGAAAAATACATCTTATATTTAAATCAGAAATGCGAAAAGCAGTAAAAGCTCAAGGATATATGCAATGGACTTCATAACCTCTTCCTAAGAGTAACCAAAGCAGAAAGAAAAAAAAAGTACTCTGTGCGATCCAAAGATTGGGTATCTTTTATCAACAAAGCTCCTTTTGCCAACAAGATGATGATGAACCTCATCATTCCACAAAGAACTAAAAGCAGAAAAAGAGTTAACCTCCTGCTTGAAAACAGATTTGCACCTAAGTTTCCAACTTTCCACAACAGAAATAACACTGCAATCCATGGGCAATGCCAAAGTCCGAAGAAAGCATCACACACAAGAGCACAGTCATCCTCAAACAAAGCAGCTCGTCAATGCTCTCTGCCTTCAAGCAGCACCGAGTCATGATCCTCAAACCCACACCAACAATGCTTGGCAAACTAACATTCCTAGGAAATATGCTTAACAGTATCTAGGCACTAACAAAATGGACATAGGCCATCCGAGAGACCAATCATGGCCAAAGTTACATGGTTCGAATTCGAATTTGAGCTTGTCAAGGATAACATTCGATTCAAATTCGACTTTTCGAATGAAAATCAGATGAGATTTGTAATATCCCAAATACTGATATTCTACTGATACTGTGTATAATGCTAACCCATACACTCAATCTTCTGCAAAAATACGGAATAACTGTCCATGCAAACTTGCCATGCAAAAATACTCTAAAATATAGCTGAATTAGGGTTAGGGTTTGCAGAAAGGAATTTAACACTTACCACTGATAACTCGACTAATAATACTCCTGAGATAGGCTGCATGCATAAAAGGCCGAATAGGTGAAGTATCAGTGCTCCTCTCCTGCTGTTGACGCCCAGCTGCACACATGTGCACCCCTTAGACTGAAGGTGATGTTTTTGGAGGAGGGATGGTCAGAAGCTGATGAAACTTTGTGGGTTCGTCGATCTTCTGCTACCAGAGAGATAGACTGTCACATGCAGAGGTTTGGCAGCCTCGAGGTGCCCTAGTGAATTCATATGTTGTTCTGCTGCTCACGCTCCCCAACTCTCTGATTTGCTGATAGCTGCTCCAGATGAGCAAACTGATGGCTGATAGTCATTGTATGCCGTAGGATAGGCCTGCTGAGAAAGAGGAAGCTGACATGCAGAGGAAAGACTGGGTTTTGTGGTCCCAGCGAATCTTTCTGTGGTTTCCCAGCAACTTCCAGCTGCAAAACGTGGGTCTGCCAATAATCCTTCGGAGTGTGCTGGATCTCCAGATACTGAAGTATATGATGAATGCTGTGGATAAACCTGGATGATCTATCCCGATAACAGACTAGGGCAAATATCTAACTGTCGAACCCTCGTTAGCTGAAGACACTGTCTTCAACCCCAACTGCCGTGGCTGCACACTATGTTGCTACTGAAAACTCCAAAATCAATCAACAATAATAATAGATAGTCTCTTTAGTCCAATAACCCTCTTAAATAGACCTTCATGCGCTTTTAGGGTTTGCATGTCACTTTTAGGGTTTATGCTTCGCATTTGCATGCATGCAATTCTAATTTGCTGTTGACTTTTAAGCCTAAAGGAATAAGGCTTCTTCTATCCGACTAATGACTTTAACACTGAATGGATGTCCTGATCTGCTCTAAGTATCAAATGCCTTCAGTCAATTCCCTCTCATGCAGTACCCGCTCGAACCTATGGGAATCAAGTAGGTTAGCAGGTGTTTTGGGTGCTTAATGAGAGGGGGGCATTACAATCCTCCCCGCTTGAAATTGCTTGTCCTCAAGCAACTATGAACTAGGATGCTGCAACACCTGTTTTCCTTCCCATGTGGCGTCCTCCATAGGTAATTCCTTCCATTTTACCAAATACTCATGGATTACCCTGTTTCAGAGCTTCCTTTCTCTTACCTATAGGATCCTCTCAGGAATCAGTACCAGTAGCCCTTCATCATCTAAGGGAGGCAACTCGGTGGATGGAGCAATGTGTTGTCCCAATGTTTTCTTGAGATTGGACACGTGAAACACATTGTGAATCTTGCTCTCCTTTGGAAGTTCTAGCTCATAAGCCACCTCTCCAACCTTAGAAGCGATGTTTTAGTTTTTCCGCTCCTTTTTTCTTGAGGGAAGATTCCCTGTATGGTTGTAGCCGTAAATATACCAAATCTCCTACCTCAAAGCTCCTCTCAATCCTGCGTCTGTCTACGTATAGCGTTTGCTAATTCTGAGCTACATGTAAGTTCTCCCTCAGGATCTTAAGAATATCCTAACTGTCCTGTACCCAATCTTTTGCCTTGGGTGCTTTGCTGTCTCCAAAAGCTAAGTCTGTGAAGTTCAGTTCCTCATAGCGATATAATGCTTTAAAGGGGGTCATCCAGATAGACATATGGTAGGTAGTATTGTAGTAGTACTCCCCTAAGTGTAGCCATTTAACCCATGTTCTCTATTGCAATGCTACAAAATTGCGTAGAGACCCTTCAACCCACTTGTTGACAATCTCTGTTTGCCCATCGCTTTACGGATGATAACTTGGACTTGTAGCAAGTTCTGTCCCTACCAACTTGAATAGCTCCTGCCAAAAGGAACTGGTGAATTTACTGTCCCGATCACTGACAATGGTTTTGGGTTATCCCATGTAGTTTGAATCCCTGTCTAAAGAATAACTCGGCTACCTGTGCTGCTGAGTAATCGGACGAGATAGCAAAGAAGTGAGCGAATTTGGTCAACCAATCTACCACTACATATAAGCAGTCTCGTCCCTGTACCTTGGGTAACCCTGCAATGAAGTCCATTGAGATGCTTTCCCATTTCTGCTGTGGAATCGGTAGTGGCTAAAGTAACCCTGTTGGATGAGTGTGTTTGATCTTGTTTTGTTGGCAGATGCTGCATGCCCGAACGTGCTACATTACTTCCCATTTGAGGCCCTTACAGGAGAACCTCTCTCGTATCTACCTGTAGGTCTTCAAGAAACCTTGATGCTCTGATAACGACGAGTCATGTGATGCCTGTAGAATCTTCTTTTTTAAGGCTGATTCTGGGACGAGGTATATCCTGCCCTTGTAATAGATGATGTCATCAATGATTCTGTACCTGTCGTCCTGGATTAGTCCATCCAATAACTCGCAAGCAAACTTGTCTTTGGAGTACTCTACTAAGAGAAGAGACCTCCAATCTGTGGATATGCTCATGAGGGATAATGAAGCGGGTCGCCTGGATAATGCATCAACTACTACATTGTTCTTACCCTTCACATACTCTATCTCGAAATCGTAGGCATGCACCTTGCTGACCTATTTCTGTTGGCGCTCATTTAGCTCCTTCTGCTCCAAGAAGTACTTGAGGCTGTTATGATCTGTCTTGATTTGGAATTTGCTGACCACCAAGTACTGTCTGAATTTAGTGAGGGCATGTAAGATGGCTAACATTTCTTTGTCATATATGGAGTAGTGGCGCTCATTGTCTTTTAGTTCCTGTTCTCAAATGCAATCGGGTGATGGTTTTGCATCAGTACCTCCCCTAGTCCTTCCCTTCAAGCATGACATTCCACTATGATTGGCTGTGAGAAGTCTGGTAGTGCCAAAACCGGGCAAGAACTCATGATGGTCTTCATTTCTTCAAAGGTTTTATGTGCCAAATCTGTCCATGTGAATGCCCCTTTCTTCTTGAGATCGGTGAGTGGTGTGGCAAATTGAGAGAATCCTTTTACGTATCTCTTGTAGTATGTGAAAAGGCCTAAGAATCCCTTCAGTTCAGTAACTATCTTTGGCGTTGGCCAATCCCGGATGGCTCTAATCTTCTCCATATGAACCTGTACCCCTTCCGCACTCATTATGTGTCCTAGATACAACATTTCTTTCATGCCAAATTCACACTTAGACATCTTCGCGTCAAGCGAGTTTTCTTCTAGAATTCTCAATACCTCATCTAAGTGTTTCAGATGCTCCTCACAAGTTTTGTTGTAAATTAAAATATCATCAAAGAATACTTGCAAATACTTACGTAACTGAGCTCTGAAAGTGTGGTTCATGCACGACTGGGAGGTGGTTGGAGCATTGGTGAGTCCAAAAGGCATGACTAAGAACTCATAGTGACCATAGTGGCAACGAAAAGATGTTTTGGAGATGTCTTGATCCCTTACTCGGATCTAATGGTAGCCCGAGCGAAGATCAATCTTTGAAAAGTACCCCGTAGCTCGTCCATTAGTTCATCAATCCTGAGAATGGGATACCTATTTTTGATGGTCTTTTTGTTGAGTGCTCTGTAATCAATGCACATTCGCAATGTGCCATCCTTCTTTTTAACTAAGACCACTGATGATGTAAAGGGACTAGAACTCGGTTGAATATATCCTAGTTCTAGTAGTTCCTTGATGGTTTTCTCAATCTCATCCTTGTATCTTTTGGGATGCCTATATAGAGTGGTGATGACTGCATGTGTCCCTTCCTCCAACTCAATGATATGCTCAAATCCCCTATCTGGTGGTCTACCTGCTGGAAGATCCCGAAATACTTTTTTGTGCTTCTGCAATAAGACCTGAATATCCGCTGGGTGTTGGGTGTTGTTCTTTGGAGGTTTCCTAAAGGTGACTAAACATTCTGCTGACCATTCTATGTCACCTTGTCTGAGCACGGCCTCCATCCTTTGTGAGGATACTGGTTTTGGGGGATACATATTCATGCCCCTCAAAACTACCTGTTTCCCATCCGGTCCTTGGAATTCCATTTCCATCGCCCTGCAGTCTGTAGTATATTTCCCTATTGAGTAAAGCCATTGGAAGCCTAATACTACATTTGTATCCACCACATTCACTACATAAAATGAATCTGTCATCTGGTAGTTGCCTAATGTGACATTCAGTTTAGGAATCCAGTAGTTGCACTCCATGCTAGAGTTTCTGGCTACTGCTACAATAAATCCCTCAAACTTCTCTGTCGGAATACCCCTCTTAGCCACCCATGCCGCATCAATGAAATTGTGGGTTTCCCCCGCATCGATCAATACTCCTATTCTGTGGCCCTGTACTACTCCTTTGACCCTAAGAGTATGAAACCTAGGTACCCCGGATAATGTAGCAATAACTCCCTCTGGTGTATCTCCTTGGAGTGACTACTCCTGTGTTACCCGCAACTCTTTTGTTGTTTCTTGCTCGTAGTCCTCCCCTTCACTGTCTGAATATACCTCTATGTAATGGGCTTTGGCCTTTCCTAAGCACATGTGTCCTGGAACCCACGAGTCTTGGCAAGTAAAACACAATTTCTTTTATCTCAAGTCTTTCCTTGTGTCATCGTCTAACCAAGTTTTCTTTGGCATGTCTAGCTGGAAAGGTTTCCTATCCTTGTCTCTAACTGGAAAGTTGGTCTTGAGAGGAAACCTATTCTTCGGGACTAAGTCCTGGAGATCTCTGGCTCTGCTAATCGCATCTTGTAAAGTGGGGGGTTTGTAGGCTTTCACCTATCCCCGCAGTGGTTCTGTCAAGGCCTCTGTGAACAACATAGTCAGTCTGTTCTCTGACACATCGGTCACCATAACAGCTACCCTCTGAAACTCTGAGATGAAGGCCTCGGCGCTACCTGTCTGCTTGAGTTGAGCCAACTCTTTGAAGTGTATCTCCAGGTCTTTCCTGTCAAACCATTCCATGAGCTTCTGTGTGAACTCAATATAGGAGCTGATGGTGTTGTGACCCAATGTCACTAATCCGTGGTACCACCATTCATGAGCTTCTCCGTCTAAGTGCAGTGTAGCCAATTTAATGGCATCTGTCTCTGTCATGGGGTTGAGTTGGAAATAAGTATCCAACTTATGAACCCATATCCTCGCTGAACCTCTGCGAGCCCCATCAAAGTTTGGGATGGTCAACCTACCCAATGTTTTCTGCAACTCGTAATTGTGATTAAATCCCCTGTTGAAATTCCTGGGTTTGTTCCTACTCTTCATGTTGCTAAAATCTGAAAAGGACATGGCTACATGAAACTCATCCCCTAAGTCCCTATATTCCTGTAAATAGGCTCCAAATGGTTCACTAGGCTCTACTGGCATGACTGGTCCTGCCATTGCATCTGCTAGGAAGTAAGGCATAGTAGGCCTGTTGGAAGGTCTGTTATATATGTGGGGTGTGTTTTGCATATTGGTGTATGCATGCTTCACACTACTGCTTGTAGATCCTCTATCTACCGATGAGAGAGGTGTACTGCTATTACTTGGTTCTGGTTTCGCTGACAATCTATTTATTGCATTCAGTACGTCCTTTTGCCCTTTGGCTAGGTCCTGCAATGTGTTTACTAGGTTGCGAAACTCCATCCTATCCTCATCTTCTCCCATTCCTTTTCCCCTGTCAGAGTGTATACCTGTTGGATCCATGTCTGAGTTGGTATCTTCTAGTTGGATATCCTCAAATTCCTCTGTGTACCTACTCTACCTTCTCCTATAGGTTACAAAAGTGTCCTCTTCTGTATTCATCTACTTCTCATGTTCAAGCCCACAGCTGGCAAGGAACATGCTCTGATACCACTGTAATATCCCAAATACTGATATTCTATTGATACTGTGTATAATGCTAACCCGTACACTCAATCTTGTGCAAAAATACAGAATAACTGTGCATGCAAACTTGCCATGCAAAAATACCCTAAAATATAGTTGAATTAGGGTTAGGGTTTGCAGAAAGGAATTTAACACTTAACACTGATAACTCGGCTGATAATACTCCTGAGGTAGGCTGCATGCATAAAAGGCCGAATAGGTGAAGTATCTATGCTCCTCTCCTGTTGTTGATGCCCAGTTGCACACGTGTGCATCCCTCAGCCTGAAGGTGACGTTTTTGGAGGGATGGTCAGAAGCTGATGAAACTTTGTGGGTTCCTTGGTCTTTTGTTGTCGGAGAGATAGATTGTCACATGCAGAGGTTTTGCAACCTCTAGGTGCCCTAGCGAACTGATATGTTGTTATGCTGCTCACGCTCCCCAACTCTGTGATTTGCTGATAGCTGCTCTAGATGAGCAAACTGATGGCTGATAGTCACTGTATGTCGTAGGATAGGCATGCTGAGAAAGAGGAAGCTGACATGCGGAGGAAAGACTGGCTTTTTTGGTCCCAGCGAATCCTTCTGTGGTTTCCCAGCTACTTCCAGCTGCAAAACGTGGGTCTGCCAATAATCCTTCGGAGTGTGATGGATCTTCGGATACTGAAGTATATGATGAATGCTGTGGATAAACCTGGATGATCTATCCCAATAAGAGACTAGGGCAAATATCTCATTGCCAAACCCTCGTTAGCTGAAGACACCGTCTTCAACCCCAATTTTCGCGGCTGCACGCTGTGCTGCTACTCAAAACTCCAAAATCAATCAACAATAATAATGGATAGTCTCTTTAGTCCAATAATCCTCTTAAATAGACCCTCATGCGCTTTTAGGGTTTGCATGTCACTTTTAGGGTTAATGCTTCGTATTTGCATGCATGTAATTCTAATTTGCTGTTGACTTTTAAGCCTAAAGGAATAAGGCTTCTTCTATCCGACTAATGACTTTAACATTGAATGGATGTCCTAATCTGCTCTAAGTATCAAATGCCTTCAGTCAATTCCCTCTCATGCAGTACCCGCCCGAACCTATGGGAATTAAGTAGGTTAGCGGGTGTTTTGGGTGCTTAATTAGAGGGGGACATTACAAGATTCATCATTAAATTTGTCTTTATACATACTTCAAAATATAAATTATATTATTTACCTACCATATATATATTTAAGTTTATAGGACTTAAATATAAACTTATAATACATAATATATGCCAAAGGTATTAATATACAATAAGTATGCACTATACCCTATATACTTTATAAATGATATGTAAGATATTATATATTGTGTAGACAATCAGTCGTAATTCCTACGATAAACCTAACCTACCATCGCGAAGGAAGGGAAATGATTGAAATAAACCTAACTTACCATCATGAAGTGAAATGAAGGCTGCAAATGAAAATGAATACAAGTGTTATGCCACATGGCCACCGTCGCAGTTAGGAGGGAAATGGCCGACCACGTAGAGACTATCGAACAATAACAGACTTGAACATCTACACAGTCCCAAGTTTGAGATTCCTCTCAGCTAATAAACAGGCCAGTTTCTTGTGGACACAAACAGTCCGAATTTGCAGCATTCTCACAAGCATATACAAGGACTCAAGGTTGATATCTGTCCTAATGATATCTGTGGAATAAACCAACGAATTTGCAAAGGAGAGTGAGCTCGCAGCTGTTGTTAGACTGAGGATGTTAAATAGCAGCATGAAGAAGTTACAGTCCCGAGTTTTAGTAGCCCTTCAGTAGTTGGAGAGGAAGTCTCTATTCACAGTAATTACATATCAGCAGTTCAAGCCTCGAGGTACAGTGGCAATGTTAGAAGACCGTAGTTTGATGATACCTCAGTGAATAACACAGTCACGAGCTTGTCTTTGCAAGGTATGTTAACTACTGTGCAGATAGTGATATATGCATGAGATGATTACACAATGACTTATTCAATATACAATGATATGATACAGTGGCCTATTTACCATAAAGTGGAATGGCACTCATACAGTGACCTTGTTAGCATACAGTGATATAATGATTACACAATGACTTGTTAGCATACAGTGAGATGATGATTACACAGTGATTAGTTAGCATACAGTGGTATGATGATTACACATTGACTTATTCATCACACAGTGAGATGATGTTTACACAGTAAAATGTTTAGCAATGCTTAGTGACGACATATATGCTCAGAGGTATACAATGATGTGCTAGAGAAGTTTACACTATTGTATGATAATGAAGAGGGGAAGTGATCACTCTAGGATACATATAGATCTTAGTACACAGAGAATAATTCAAAGGATGTAAAGGAGGCACTCTATTTGTGCATACAATGTTTTGGAAGCACTGTCATCAAAAGTCCCGAGTCAACAATCTTAACTGAGCTTGAAAAGAGTTTGGAGATCCTTGGAGCTTAAAAGATGACAGCCCTAGTTTCTTGAAAAAGTTGACAGTCTCTTGTGGAGAGGTTTGGAACCCTAGGATGATGAGTGATGAACAGTCCCGAGTTTTGACTCCAAATCTGAGGTAGATGACAGTGGTTGAGACCAATGTTATCGGAACCGGACCGGTCATCGAACCGGCGAAGCCCAAAATGTGAACCGGACCGGAACCGGCAAAAAACCGGGTAAAAAACCGGCTGACTAAAAAATACAAAAATATTCATATTTTGTAAAAAACATATATAAATTCATGTGCATACATATGAATCCAGACCATTAATACAAAAATATGCAAAATATGCAAATTTACACCAAACAAGCCTTATACTCTAACAAGTTATCCCCTGTTCTCAATGCAAGATGGGTGTTGACTGGTTCAGAGCTAGATGTTTTCCTAGATTCCACACTATTTGGTCCATCCAACTTTCTTATAAGCTGAGAGTTTTTCCCTAGCTAGTCATATATCAGGAGATTCCTTCCAAGGCCCGGTTTACCAAGAGTGGGCTCTTTGATGGTCTTTGCCCTAATATCTATCATTGTCCATGGATGGTTGAAGCGCATGTTTTTGGAATGCTAGTTTGCTAAGGGTCATAGGAAGTATTTTCAGGATTAATATTTAGTTCTACTTCAGGGTAGGGTTCATTGGTGTGCTACCTTGTTTGGAGATTTCCGCTCTCTAGTTCGTGGCACCCTCATCAGGATCTGGCTGTGCTTGAGGATATAGACTTTGCTCTTTCTTTGGGAACTGAAGGGCCCATAGTAAAAGTTACATTTGTGAGATCGTGATTGTATCCGTGATGATGCAAAGCCACAAATGGTAAGAAGTACCCATAGTAAAAGTTACTCCTCAAGTCTGCTCAAATACTAGGAAGCCCTTGAGGGATTTTTGTTTAGGACATGCAAGCTCTTTCTGTGCTAGTCTTAATGATTTTTCAATTACCCAGTCTTTGGTGTTGGCTACTAATTCTTTTTTTTTCTCTATTGTTGTCAGAAGTTGCAAGGGCCGTTTTATTCCCTTTGAGGATGATGCACAAAGGGCTGATAAGTATTTTATTCCTTTATTTGATGTTTTACATAATGATGACTTTGACATGAAAAATTCCATTGTTGAGCTTGAATCCTCTTGGTGTATCATTATCATTGTCATAACCATTGACAGTAGCGGAAATTTTTCTGTCCATAGCTTTTACTCTAGTGTGAAGTTGTCAAACTCTGTATTGGTAACAACTTCATCATCGATATCTGCAGCAGTATCAGTACTAGTCTCTTTATCTTTGATGAGAAAGAAATCATTGCAGATGGGAAGGCAATTAGTGCAGTTGTTGGAAGGGTTGAGTCCATAACATTAGGGAACAAGGATTAAGACATTAACAGATGAAATCAAAAAGAAATTTGAAGCTAGAAAAGAGAGAGCATGTTTAATAATTTTGTAGTAGATCTAGAAACATGGAAGATGTGTATTTACAAAATGCTTTGGGCTAATTGTAGAATTTCATAACAAAAGATCAAGGGTATTATAATTTTCATAGTTAAGTTTTGAGGAGTGCATAGTTGTTTGGTCAATTGGTGATCAACTTGTTTCAAAATCATAGTCATCAAAGCAATAAAAGATGTTGGAGTAATTGGCCCAATATAGACAATGGCATTGACAAAACTAGACAATCAACAGTGACAAATCTGGTGGGAGTAGTAGAAAGGTTGTTTTTTTTTTGTTTTTTTTTAAATTTGACAAAACGTGGGTCCCTGACACGCGGCTGTACGACAGAGTACGGACCGGCTGGTTCCGTACGGAACCGGCCGGTTTAGTGCCCGGTTTGGTCCAGAATCCGGTTTTTTAAATTTTTTTATGTGACCAGACCGGTCAACCTTGTGAACCGGTTAGACCGGCCGGTTTTGCCGGTTTCGATAACACTGGTTGAGACACAGTCTGAATTGATCCACAATGCAAGCTTGTATGCACAGTCAAGCTTGAAACACATCTGAATGTGTCTGTAAGAACATAGTTCAGACTTAGGATTTGGATGGGGTCTTTCTCAGCATGTAGACAAGCCTGAGTTTCTTCCACAGTTCAACTTTTGATGCTTCCAAGTCCAAGACTGATACACAGTTCAGTTTGACATGTGTTGGGGTTTAGTTGCCTGGAAAGAGGTATGCATGTATACACAGTCCATGAGGTTGACAACACAAAGCTTGAACATTGACAAAAGATGACAGCCCTAGCTTATGAGGCTGAGTGTGGAGTATGATTAGTCCAAGGTTGAGTTATCCTAATGACAAGCTAAGACATGAGAAGGTATGTATGACAATGATAACTAAAAGACATGACTCAGTAATAAAGAGAATTAATGGCATCTCTGTGACTGTATTGAAGACTTCCTTGATGACTTGACATGCTCAGCTCTGTCAAGTTATGATCAGTGACAAAGTGAAGAAGACCATGATGATGATGCAGTATTGACACAATAGATTTCTTGTGGTACATAAAGAATACACCTACAGCAGACTGACATGACAGAGTTGGTGAATATGAGATATGCTATGATGTGATGATGCATGCAGACTAACATAATTGTTGATGATGTTGACAAGCAGCAGAGCAGATTGATATGATGATTGTTGGATGATGCTGATAGCAATTTGATGGACAGTATGATGTATTCATGGTTATGGTCAGAATGATGTGCCTGATAGAATGATGATGAACAACTGATGAGCGCAGCAGTGAAGAATGATGATCAAAGATTAATGAGCTGTGTTGACTAGCAGAGGAAGTACTGACCAGAGGATAATTTGCAGCAGTAGATGGCCAGCAGTAGTAATGATGAGCAGTGTTACAGCAGAGTTGATGTGATGTGCTGTGTTGATGATGTGACAGAGATTTCTTGTGTATGATGACATGAGTATGGTAACACAAGTATACTGTATTGTAGAAGCAAGCTAGTCTTGCTATTGAGGTTAGGATACCTCAAACCCTTCTTAGCAGGGTTTAAGAAAACCAGGCAGGGTCCTGGATGCAGAGTAGGTGCTCTCCATATCAGTAGGTGCTGATTTTACCTAACGGTTGTAGCCGGACCAAAACTAATACAAAAAAAAAAAAATTACAAAATTATATGGTGTTGTGTTCTTTTGTGTTATGGTTCTTGATGATTTAAATGCTTATGCTATGTGAATGATGAAGTGAAAGATGTTTATGAAATGATTATGAGATTGGTAGAATAATGGAATGATGAATTGGTAGTTAATTGTGACAGAAAAGCTGTAAAATTGGCTTTACACTGATTCACCCCCCCTCTCAGTGTCTAACACTATATACTTTATAAATGATATGTAAGATATTATATATTGTGTAGACAATCAGTCGTAATTCCTACGATAAACCTAACCTACCATCGCGAAGGAAGGGAAATGATTGAAATAAACCTAACTTACCATCATGAAGTGAAATGAAGGCTGCAAATGAAAATGAATACAAGTGTTATGCCACATGGCCACCATCGTAGTTTGGAGGGAAATGGCCGACCACGTAGAGACTATCGAACAATAACAGACTTGAACATCTACTGTCCTCAGATTTTATCCACACTCTGCATTCGATTACTAAATTTGATGGGCCAACTGCTAAATTAAATTTAATAGATCCCTAGTCGGTACACAGAGGAATGTACACACAAACTGGACACATGGAAGAATCATTAATGTACATGCAGCGGAAGAATGTAGTTGAATTTGTTGAGCTGAACTTGAACAGATTTCATTTTTTTGTTCAAGTTCGATGAATTTCGAACATGTAGGTTAAGATTCAACGAATCTTGTGACTTAGATCATGGCCAACTTGGACTTAGACAAAATCCCTTGATATATGTCAAGTCAAGAAAAAACCCTTAAATTATAAGAAAGGCACAGTCCATACCAAAGTTACATATATCATGTTTGCAAATATATCGTCGAGGGTCCAGAATGTAATATATCGGCAACAACGGAGAAAATATCGGCAAATGTCGTAAAGCATAAAAAAATACAAAAATAACCATTTTTTTCAATTTTTTAACGTATAAAACAACAACATCAAATAAACACATTGCTACATAAATATGGAAATACAACTAATATATAAGATGCATAAGATGTCAAATGGTGGATCATGATCACATATCGACTATAAACTGAAAATACTGAAATATGTTCCTGATTGAATGATAGAAAATCACATCAAATGATCAAAATGAATGTCTCTCAAGATATTAATCATCCTGACTCATGAGGCATCTAGATGCTACATTGTACAATGATAAATAATAGGAATCATCAATCCCCTCTACCCCTTTTATAGGCCCGACTCTTCCTCTGGAAGTAGTAGGGGGTCTTGTAGGTGCTTTGGATGAGTTAGGCGTCAAATTGAAAGCTCCAACTACTCGGGCTATGGTGGAAGGTAATGGGGTTGAGGTGGAAACCAATGTGAGTTATCTCCTCCCATAACTGCATGTCATAAAAATTATTGCCTGTATTGGGATCCTATTTATCAATAGCACCCTATGCCCCCCTCCTCTAGGCTCTAGCCCTTGTCTCTACCTCGAATCTCGAAGTTGATCCTCCAATGACATTAGTCAACACTCTACAATTTTGATGAAAATTCCCATGCTTAATGAGTGAAGGGTACATTTTTATTAAGGTCATGATAAAAGATTTCAATAGTCAATGCCACTAACATCAAGGTACATAGAGGGGTTGATGTGCTTGATTAAATGTCAATCCCATACCCTCATACTTGATAAAATCTAGTGGAATCGTTGCAATCTTGAAATCCTGAAAACTATTAAGTCTGTTGAATTTTGAATGGGATCTAAAATTCTACCTTTTGCATATGAAGTCCGATGAGGTTGGAACCACTCTCAAACATCCTGAAACAATTAATTGTAATGTTAAAAATTTAAGTAAAATGATAGAAAATGAAAGTTAAGGAGAATGTCACTTTTACTTTAAGAATTTAATATTACCATTTATTACATTAAGAATTTAATATCTTTGGTTTTAATAACACTGCCAAAAACTTAACCCATGGATGTATTTCCCAAATTGCATGCAATTTCTTTTAGCAGGGCAATATTTTCCAAAATATCGCGATATATTCTCTATATATCGCGACACATTTGATATCTCCCGATATATTCAAAATGTCGTAAATGTCGCAATTTTTTAGTGGCGATATATTGCCAAGGGCAATGACTCACGATATGGGGTGATATATGTATCTATGGTCCATACACTTTGCAGACATCATACCCAACACCACACCCAATGGTCCTCCAAGTCCTTAGATACTTGTCAAGTATTAAGAACCAAAGAAAGAGAACATCTTGGATGAAGAGTTGAGTACAAATAGCAAGAGTTGCACTGCAAAAGTAGATGATCAAAACACCACCCACAATCCCTCCAAAAGGAGCAAGGCATACCAATGTTAGCATAAACAACTTGGACTCCAAAATGAGGGTACACAACTTTGTGATCAAAAGACGATCAATGGTAAGAAGCTCATACTCCTGAACAAGAGGCCTCCACTCCTTCCAAAGTTTCAAGTGTGTGCACCAAGATCCTATCAACCTCACCAAAAGAAGATGCCCTTTGAACTCAGCCTACATGCTTAAAAGCATGACACCTTTGCAATACAATTACCTTTCTCTCTCTAACTCTAAATTGGCTGACAAGCTAGATCCCAACCAAAGTAGTTTCCTTCCCAATGCCATGAAACCAACCGTGCAATAGCTTTCCAAGTTGACCAAATGCTCCTGAAGATGAGCGAACATGAAACTTGAAAGAGATGGGGCAGGGAAATAATGTCACATAAATCAAATGTCTCCCAAACTCTGCCAAGATGTTGCACTGACAACACCTAGTGCCAAAACAAAACCCATCAAGGTGCAAAACACTCCAAACACTATACCACCCACTTAGCTACAAAAATACTACCTTGTGATCCAACATTGGTCAAACCATGACCCCCCTCCTCCTTGGGCATTATGTAGACATCCCAAGGAACCAAAGGAAGACCTCTCCCACCACTATACTTCAACCACAAGCATGCCCTCAACAACTATTCAAGCTGTTCAAAATTAGTCCTACTGGGATACCAACAAGAGACATAATATACATATGAGGCTTGGAGAGTGTGTCCAATGAGAGTCAACTTCCTTGCAAAGAGCAGGTCTTTATAATGCCAAACATGTCACTTACTTTGTAGCCTTTGCAAATACTACTCCCAAATGGCAACTGATGACAACCCAATCCTGAAAGGGATACCTAGATACTTGAATATAACTCTTGGGTGAATATGAGACCAAGCAATAGGAATCCACTTGAGACGTGAATCCAACCCAATAAGTCAATAATCAGTTTTATGAGTACTGACCACATCCCCTATGTTGAAATATCTAACTCCAAAGGTCCTCCCTCATAGTTTTGGTGTGTGTAATGAGGTGGACAAAGTCTTTTGTTCCTTATGTTTTATATATGTCAAAAGTGACCTTATGTAAATAAAAGAAAAAATTGTACTTTCGTTGTGGGTCTCTATTTAAGTTGTGCATTTAATAATTAGTTTTTATTACTTAAAATGTGCATTTTAATGTGAGCCCTAGTTCTAGTGAACTAATCCTAGCCATTGAATAGGTAGTTAGGAAGTTAGTTACTAGAAATGAAGTATAAATCAATGAGAAGGGGGAAAGGAAAAGATGCACCACCAAGAGAGAGAGAAGATTGGATAAGGATAAAGGGTTCCCAAGATTAACTTGGCACACTTTCCAAGGAGTTTTCAGCAGCAAAAATCCCAAGGCAATTTAGAAGTGACCGTACAACATTTTGACAGAGGTCGTACAACAGCCTGTAACTGGGATGTGTGGGCAGAATTTTTGAGGCAAAAGCTAAGCATTAATTACAGCTTGTCAGTACCGTACAAAGTCTTTCTGGCATGGGTGGGCACGATTTTCAAGGAAAAACTGTGAGCAAACCGTACAACAGGTTCTGGTACGTGTGGGTAGGTCGTACAACTATTCATAGGCAAACAAATTGAGGTAGCAGTTTATTGATGCAAAGTTGTGAAATTTTGTTAGTTTTGGGGAAAGAGAAAATTTCTGAGGTTTTTCTGAATAGAAATTTCTTCTCTTTGGGTTTTCCTCGGGTTGGGGTTTTGCCCTAGTCAAGATTGACCAAAAATTATCTGCGCACAATGTGAATGTTCAGTATCATGAGTTTGAAGAGTTTTTGGCATGGTGTTTTAAATTTCAAAGTCTGCAAATGATTCTTTAATTTATAACCTAGTTGCTAAAGTGTTTGACAAAATGCCTGAACAAGAATCTTTATAATTTTGTCAATTTTGCTTCATGGTATCAGAGTAGTACTGAACTAGGCAGTAAGCAAGATTGTTTTACAATGATCTTTTTAAAAGAAGGGCAGAAGAAAGTTGTGATAGTCTTTTAGAGTTGTGAAGTTTTGGTTGAAAGTGATTTCCAATGATGAGTATTCGGTTTGAGGATAGGTTGGATGGTGTGTCCAACTATGTATCATGGAAGGTAAGAATTACCGCGGTACTAAAAGAATGGAAGATCTAGAAGTTTGCTAATAGTAGCGTGACCAAGCCCACTGACAAGGATGAGCTAGAAGAGCATGAGGCTTTTGAAGCTAAGGCTTAGAGGGTAATTCTGGATGGAGTTAAAGACCAATTGATTCCACATTTGGCTGAGAAGAAAACAACCAAGGAAATGTGGGATACATTAAACCAATTGATTGAGGCTAAAAGCAAAAACCGTAAGATGGTGCTTAGAGACAAGCTACATAGTGTGAAAATAAGTGTTACCAACATCAACCGGAAAATCAGCTATGTTCGAGAAATTTCAAGATTTCGAGGACATCGATTTTTGGGAAAAAACCTCCGAAAAAATAAGCCCGATTTTTTTCAAAAAAATCGTAAGTCGAGCAAAAAAAGTGGCCACGCAGACGGTGGACAAAAAAAAGGCGTTTTAAGACATTTTTTAAAATCTTTTCCCTCATTTTCTGACTGCAGAGATAGAGAGGAGAGCTAAGGAGACTAAGAACATTTTCTTTGTGCTTAAGGACGAATTTAGGCAACATTTCCTTCGCCATCAACCATGAAAATTGAAGATTGGATCTTGACATTTGGAAGTTTTTCCCACAATTATCACAGCTCAAGGTAAGTAAAAAATTTGCCCATCATTTCTCATTTTTCCAAGAGGGATTCTTGTTGATTTACATTGCCAATTAGTTCTCCATCTTCAAAATCGATTTTTATAGGGTTTTAAGCAAATTTTTTCACTTGTTATGTATTTTGCATGTCAAAAAATGTTTTTCCATTTTTTTTCTTGCCCTAGATCCTTATAAATCCTCATAAAAATGTTTATTTATTTTCCTTCATCAAAATAGTGTTTGAATGCTCAATATATCTTGGATTTCTTCTTGTGTTTTACATTTCCATCAATCACATATGCTAAGAAACGTTTTTTTTTCTTGCCTTATGTTCAAAGTTCAAACTTCAAGTTTAAAGTTCAAAGTATCAAGCTTCATTTTGTCCATATACAAGATGCTGAAGGATTTGGATTCATTTTGGGAGTGGGCACACCTATTGACCAACTCAATCGACAAATTTTCACTTGCAATCTATGTGGAAAGAGAATGATAGGTGGGATAAGTAGGTTGAAATACCACCTTGCACAAATAGCTAGGCTTGACGTGGGTCCTGTTGTTACATGTATAGTAGCTAGGCTACTTTTGTTCTTGAGCGGTACTAAGCAGTTCTTTGAGCCAGTCCTTTACTACGAGATCAACAGATGATGAGCCACCAGTTGATGACCTCCCACTTTTAGCAGATCCAGAGCATCCAGATTGACCAGTTCTATGCCATGACTAAGCCTCATGACCCCAGATTCGATGATTGAGTTAGTCAATTTCATGACCCAGAGCAGAGATTATTACAATGCCCATGATATGCAGCAACAACAATTGTTTCGGTGATCCTCAGATTTGTTTAGATCCAGTGTAGGTTTATGACCCAGGTAATATTATGATTTTGTGCATATGGACTTTGATGTTGCTCTGTTGTCTATTTTAGCAATGAGACTTAGTTGGTAGTGGATGTATGTTGGCAATACTTTATTTTGGTTTTACTTGGAATCTAAAGTATAAATGATCTAGTTGTTATGTCCAAGAGATTCCTCTGTATACTCATTGGCCTTGCTCTACTTGTAGCATGGATTTGGACACAACTTGCTAGTCTTGGCACCATCTTCACTGTCTCTGTCCACCCGTTTCCTTCCCTTGTTGTTGGTTAACCTTGACTTGTAACTTGACTAGTGACATCCAGGATTTCCCCCACCTTCACCTCTATGTCGGAATAGGTCTCCATGTCTAAATTGTGTCTCGGTACTGGTTTATGTGATGCTTGTTACAGGGATGGTCTACCTCTAGGTCTTGAACACAAGTAGTCTTACCAAAAAGTGTCTTTAGACACTAAGGCATCAGAGCTTAAAGTTATTCTAAATGGATGCCCTGCCAGCAAAACAAAAGTGTCTTTAGACACTGTTGCAAATAAAGTATAAATGTTGTAAAATAGTTAGTAGCCAAAGGATGAGCACTCATCTTTTGTATGATGTAAGGCTCATTTGCCCCCACAAGGGAAACAAGGTGAGGCAAACCAGTCGGGGTTAGGGATGCTCGCTAATAGCAGGGCTAGGCATTAGTCATTTTTTGGAGCCCAGAAGGCTTTCCAGGGAACCTACCCTTTGTAGGCTGGCTATTACCTTGTGTAAAAGTGAAATAAATGTTCTAAAAGTTGATGGCTAGAGGATGAGCACTCATTCATCGTATAATGTACGGTTCATTTCCCCCCACAAGGCAACAGGGTAGGAGTGCCCCCCATAGGTCATGTCTTTGTCATTTTTTGGAAGCCCAGAAGGCTTACTAGTGCACCTGCCTCTAGAGGTTAACTAGTGTGTATTGTTGTGCAAATAAATTGCTAAAAAGTTGCTTGTCTAGACTCTAGTGGATCCTTCTCATCATTCCACCCATTTGTGAGACACTGCCATTCCCTATTGTTCACCTAGTCCAACTTATGTGTTGTGTGGATTCCCTTGTCCTTTAGCCTAGATGCNGATAATTGGGCATGCATGTCCATTTGTACTTTGCAGTTTCAGAGTTTAGCACTTGGGTCATCATTTGATCAGTCTTGACCCGGTCAACCCAATGTTGACCAAGCCATGAGCAGGGCCCGAGATCATTTTTAGACAGATGGTTATGGATGATGATTATTTATGGTCTATTAGTGTCCATTAGACATATTCATGCTTCAAATGACAGTTTTCTATGATGGCTTGTATTATTTTTATGATTATCAACATTTACAGGCTTTATTATTATTATTATGGTTCTGACATGGATGGGGTCTCTGATGTATCTTTATGATGGAAATATTGTGTATGAGTACTCATTCATAGTTGATTTAGACATTCTGCGTCCATTAGTGCAGTTGGTTTTCAGTTTCGGGTAGTTACAGGAGAGATAAGGGTCTTTTAGGCATTTTGCAATAGTTTTGCCTTGGGAAATTAAAATAAAAAGTGTAGATAACATTGATATTTCCTAGGGTGCCAGAGGGAATCTTGGGGTGTAGCCAGTCGATTGTACCATACTACTATGGATCCAAACCCATCGGTGCAGTCATTTGGCTTCAATTTTTGGTCCCCGGTGATATATTGGCAATTTTATGTTCCTGAGGCAACATTTTGATGATGAAAAATGGCTAATGAAGAAATTGATTTGGGAAAATGAGGCAAAGAAATGGCATGGAATTGGTCTGAGGCACAAGGTTTGGGTTACCTTCATCATCTGGCATCAGCTTCACTTCACCTGGGGTCCACACTTCCTTGATTTCTTCAGATTGAGGGTGTTTTGATGTATTTTTGAGGGAGACGTCCTAGTGATTTTTATCACTCTTTGATATTATTTGCCACCACACCTTGTTGTTGTGCCATGGGGACATGCTAGTGAAGGATGTTATAACCTCCTAGCCCCACCATGTGCTACCTTGTGGTTATTTGTCATTTCTATGTGCTACACCCCCTCATTGCACAATTCTAGTGGTGCGTTATTGAGTTGATCCGTGTATGAAGTATTCGACTAATCTTAACTGTTGATTAAATTGTTTTTATCTTTTGATTGTGACCCTTGATCTCGTGGATCTAGGTTTTATGTACTTGAGAGATCTATATATTGAGACTCTCTCTCATTTTGTAAAGGACTTTTGGCTCTCAAGCATTTGGAATAATAAAATATTTTGCAAAATCCTCGGAAGCTTTATCGAATATCTTGTGTGGAGATTGGAAAATCTTTATCTTTCTAGCATTCTTGGGGATCTATGTTGTGCTAACATTTTTGCAGGTGGTCGTATCTTTGATGGAGAGGGCGATTTGAAGAGGGTGCTATTGTTACTGAGCTCCATATCTCTTCCTCAAATCGTTTAGGGTCCAAGAAGTATCTTTATTGTATATTACGATCATCTTGATGCTTTCTAAGCTTCTCTTCATTGATTATCATCTTCTTTTTGCAAATCGATTATCATACGTAGATCTCTTTTGGAGGAGAAATCATTTTCACTCGACATTGCATGGAAAACACTCATAATTGATCGGAAAGGATAGATCATCATCATACAAGGTTAGTAGCAAGTATTTACAGGTACAATTGCATTTATTTTATTTTTCTGTGGCTTGATCTAATTGTCACAACCAAACCCTCATTTTAAAACCCTAGTTTGTAGATCCGATGAGTTTTTGATGACTACCATCAAAACTCACTTGGAGATAATTGCATAAACCCTAGAGTTCAAATTTCATTAAAATTGGGCTCCATTTTCCCTGGGATCTAGCACTAGTCTCTCTGGACTCTCAAATTCATCTTTCGGTTAATGTTTCTTCCTTCATACATTCTTCTTAGGGCATCAAACATCTCCTTAGGTCTTTCCTTGGAGGACACTTGAGGAATCAAGCTATCCTTGATAGAATCTGCTATGATCCTCTTGGATCTAATCATGTCCTTCTTGCACTTTTCCTTTGCTTCATCTTCTTCGGGCTTCGACACAACTTCCTTGATAAACTTTACAAGATCATTCTTTTCTAGAATGAGTCCAATTCTGTATTTCCAAGCACAAAAATTTTCTATGCCTTCCAACTTGTCATCAAGCTTACTACTTGGAGGCATCTTGTCCCAGAGAACAAAAAATGGCAAGTATGATTGAGGAAAGTATGTCGGTACAGTCAGTTTCTAAAGAATCCAAACTTCAACCCTTGAAACGGGACTTGCGAAATTTTGGGTTGAAGTTTCTGGTTTTGGATTTCTAGTGTTTTGGTTATCTAGTTCCAAGTCAAACTAGGGTTTGACTTTTTGGAGGATCTGTCCCCTGAATTTTTTTGATCCAATTGCCAAAAGATGTGCCTGGGAGGGGCACATTTCCCAATGTCACTTGCACTCCAAAATTCATCTTTAGTAGGAAACCCTAATTTTCTTGTTCGGAGAAGGAGAGAGATTTACCCAGTGAAAGTTGATCTTTTCAGTCTAGCTCTGATACCATTAAGTTTATATGTTGTTACAACTTAATTTCTAACTTCATGAGCATTTACTACATTTTCACAATAACAACGTAAAGAGGATCTCTGAAAGAAACACAATCACACGGTACACAACAATTTATTCTAGAAAACCCACAAGGGGAAGGAAACCCAACAAAACTTCCTCAATATAAATGACCAAAGAACAATGCCCAAAGAAGGTCTCATAAGAGAGAGAGACCAAACCCTAACATAAGAGCCAAAGGCACCAAAAACACTTATGCTCCTCCTCTATCCTTCCTCTTTCTCTCTCTTGCGCAATGGTTGAGTGAGTGTGTGTGTAAATGAGGGAGGGTGCCTTTTTATTTATACTCATCACTTGACTAACCTTTTAACCTAACTAGGTCGACCTGCCAAATTGACAGGGCTGACCTGTTAGATTTTCTTAAAATTATAGCAGTATATCTTAATTGCATTTATCAATAGGATCACTAGAAGATAGACAAAGCACAAAACAATAAAACAAGTGTTTTTCACCTAGGAAACCCAATTGGGAGAAAAACAAACAACCTTCGTCTAGAGATAATAATTTTGAGATCAGAGTACAATCAAGAAATAAAAGAAAAATATGGAAATGCTTTCCAAAGATTGAAACCCTGAAAACAGTCTTCTTCTGCAGTGTATGCAAACTTCTCTGAGCTGCTGTGTAGCTGCACTCCGCCAGAAATTGCGCATTTCACTTGTGTTGCTGCGCTGCTGTTGTGTGTAATAATCAGGAGGGCGCCTCCTATTTATACTGTTTTCCCACCCAGAAATTATCTGGGGCCGACTTCACTTAGGGGAGCAATATAATTTTTTATTTCATAATTTATATTTTATTCTTGTATTGCTGGCTTTTCACCCCAAGGCTTACATTGTTCTTTCTATGGTTTGTATGAATGATTACAAAAAGTTCAACTCCCGAAGGAGGGCAATAAGAATAGCTTCTTGAGTTGCACAAACTCCAACACTCCCTCTCAACAAGGAAGGTATTCTTTGATCTTCATCAGCATTATGATCATCTAGGTTTCATTTGTACATCTATATTGTCTCCATCATCTCTAAACGTACTGAAGGTTGTCTTTATGAATTTGTTCTATCCCGATGTCTGAGAGAGAATATTCTGTTACCTATCCGTCTCTACTGCCGATGGACTACTTCCATGCTTGGTTAGAGATCCTGGATGAGCACACATGCATGACCGTCTCTCATTTTCCGATGGGGTACTCCCATACCTAGCTGAGAACCTGAACGAGTAGAGGTACCTATGCAATCACACGACCATCTACTACCTGTCCGAGTCATCTGCCGATGGAATATTTCCCATACCTGGCTAAGCACCTGTACGAGTAGAGGCACCTGTGTGAACCTAACCATCTACTACCTGTTCGTCTCATCTGCCGATGGGATTTCTACCATACCTGGCTGAGAACCTGGAAGAGCAGAGGTACCTAGGAAAGGGTATAGTGAGTGTCTCTCAGTCATCTCTCCCTCTCAAGGAGGGATACGTTCTCTTCTACTCCAAGTCTTCCATGAAAGTATTCAAATTTCACCTTGAGAAGAGGCTTGGTGAGAACATCTGTAGTCTAGCCATCAGTCGGAATATACTGTAGCTTGACCGCACCTTTCTGCACCATATCACGTATGAAGTGATACTGAATCTCTATTTGCTTTGACTTGTCATGAAATACAGGATTCACTGACATCTGCACACAACTCTGGTTATCACAGTGAATCACGGTTGGCTCTGGAATCTGGCCAAACAATCCTGCAAGAAGTTTACGAAGCCAAACTACTTCTCGGGCTACTGAACTAGCAACCATATACTCGGCCTCTGCAGTACTAAGAGCTACTGAGTTCTGCATCCTATTGCACCAGGAAATAACTGCAGAACCCAGACCAAAACAACATCCTGAAGTGTTCTTCCTATCAGTAGAGCATCCGACCCAATCTGAGTCTGTAAACCCTTGCAATTTCAAGTCACATTCTGAATCATATCGTAGACCATATCCCACAGTGCCATGTAAGTATCTGAGCACATGTTTTGCAGCAATCCAGTGAATCTGCCTCGGTTCGCACATGAACTGATTGAGAGCATTCACAACAAAACAAATATTTGGTCTGGTGTTCGTCAGATACATCAAGGACCCAATCAACTGGCGATACATGGTGGGATTAATCAAATTTGAATCTGAAGCAGAATCCCTCAGCTTCTTCAAGTTTGCATCCATCGGAGTAGTTATGGACTTGAAGTCCAACATTCCGAATCTCTTCAGTATATCCATGGTGTATTTTCCTTGCCCTAGGAAAATCTCTTTTTGCCTCTGCCATACTTCTAATCCCAAGAAGTAGTGTATCAATCCAAGATCCTTCATTTCGAACTCAGAGGCGAGTTTCTTCTTACACCATAAGATAAGTTTCTCATTTCTGGTAAGAAACAAGTCATCAACATATAGTACAAAAATCAATGGCTCATTATTCACAACCTTGTAGTAAAGGTTGGGGTTTGCATCACTCTTGGTGAATCCCAGACTCACTAGGAATCCGTCTATCTGTCCATACCAAGCAAGAGGTGCTTGCTTGAGTCCATATAACGCCTTTTTCAGTTTGCATAAATGAGACTCCTTTCCATGGACAACAAACCCTTCTGGTTGTTCAATATATACTTCTTCATCAATAATACCATTGAGAAAGGCAGTCTTGACATCCATTCGATGCAATTTCCATCCCATAGTTGAAGCAATGGTAATGATTGATCTGATGGAAGTGTATCGAGCCACAGGAGCAAATGTCTCATCCTAATCAACTCCCTCTTTCTGAGAGAACCCTCTGGTAACAAATCTGGCCTTGTATTTTTTAATACTCCCATCTGCTCCATGTGGAGATTTCATGCTCCTCTGCATTCTACAAAATCTGTCGTGCCCATTTGGGTCTTTTTTGTCTTACTGCTATATCTGTGGGAGCATCATATGGCTCGACTGGATCAATGGGACTGGTCGGTTTATTCATTTCTTCAGAGTCCCTCTTAATGTTTGGAGGGGAGATGATCTCATCTCTTCATCGTCATCGATCTCCATATCTGATCCTCTTCCTTTTTGCATAGCCATTTCTTCTTCAAAGGTTACATCTCGACTGACTTCGATTTTCCTCGATCCTGGGATGTATATGATGTAAGCCCTTGAAGACTTGCAATATCCGACAAATGTTCCCTTCTTGCCTGAAGGTTCTATCTTGGGCACATGAATGTAGACTGAAAAGTAATTGTCCATCCTGGTGACGATCGGATTCATCAAGGATCCTTCGAGTCATGACAGTAGTGTCATCAGTTTTCTATAGATACGAACGCTTGATTTTACTCAGGTTGAGTACCATGAAGTCTTTGGCGTGTTGCAATTCTGGTTTCTTCCTAAGTGCATTCTGCCCATAGTTTATCAAATTTGGGCAACTTGGTTCAACCACGTATAGTTTGGATGAAAGAATCCCAAGATGGTGGGAGACCATTTAAGGTGGTCATGACAAGATCCTTTTCTTCAAGATTGTCTCCACTGGACTTTAGCTTGTCCCGGATCTCGGTGATCCTCATGAAATATGAGGCAATATTTTCGAACTTTGTCATCTTCATATTCGACAGTTGATTCCTCAATGTGAGAGTCACATTGACGCTACTGTGTTCAAATAGCTTCTTTAGGGTTTTGAACATCCTTCTCATTGTCAACTTTTTTGAGATCTGAGGAACCAAGTAATCTCTAACTGAATCCACTAAAATCCTCCTTGCTTTGGCATCATCCTTTCTCCAGCGAGGTTTGTCTTCTTCGGCTTCTGGTTCTGGGATCTTTTCCTTTACAAACTGTAATAGGTCATTTTCTTCTAGTAGAAGAAGAACCCTAGACTTCCAGGGGATGAAATTGGAAGCCCCTTCCAAACGATCTTTAACCTTCATGCTAATCATCTTGATTGCAGATCTGGATTTGAGACCCCAGCAAAGGCTAGGTCTAAAATGAAAGTTGGAGTTTTGGAAAACTGACTACACAGATAAATGCGCACTAGGGAGGCGAGTTGAGTAGAGGTAGAGTCGAGCCAAAACTGTAGAGAAAGTAGGTCAAAACTGGAAACCCTAATTTCTGATGCAGTTGTAGAATTAGGTCAAAATTTAAAAATTCTTAGAATTGAATTCTGTCTTCACCAAAATATGCACCCTCCTTAGAGCGAAATTCCCAAGGCTCTTTTTCTGCCTAAAGGTTTAGTGAAGACCTTGAAAGATGAAACCCTAGTTTTGACAGGTTGCCGACAGAGTTCCGACAATGACTTCTTCTAGTACTGCTCTAATACCATGTTAGATTTTCTTAAAATTATAGCAGTATATCCTAATTGCATTTATCAATAGGATCACTAGAAGATAGACAAAGCACAGAACAATAACACAAGTGTTTTTCACCTGGGAAACCCAATTGGGAGAAAACCCAGGAACCTTCGTCTAGAGATAATAATTCTGAGATCAAAGTACAAAGAAGAAAGAAAAGAAAAATATGGAAATGCTTTCCAAAGATTGAAACCCTAAAACAGTCTTCTTCTGCAGTGTATGGGAACTTCTCTGAGCTGCTGTGTAGCTACACTTTGCCAGAAACTGCGCACTTCACTTGTGTTGTTGTGCTGCTATTGTGTGTAATAATGAGGAGGGGTGCCTCCTATTTATACTGTTTTCCCACCTAGAAATTAACTGGGGCCGACTTCACTTGGGGGAGCAATATAATTTTCTATTTCATAACTTATATTTTATTTTTTTATTGTTGAATTTTCACCCCAAGGATTACATTATTCTTTCTAGGGTTTTTTATGAATGATTAAAACAAGTTCAACTCCCGAAGGAGGACAATAAGAATAGCTTCTGAAGTTGTACAAACTCCAACACGACCTACCTAGGAAAACACAAAATAATATTTATATTAATCTCTTCTGGGTACTATTGACCTGACTTACAACGAAGGATTTACCTCATGACTTTTACATGACCTTTTACATTAATGACATCTCCCGAAGGAGGAATAATAATAATAATGTAAAGTAAAAGTAAAATATTCTTCGAAGTTACATTATTTCAACATCATCATCCAAATCACAAGAATAAATATAACCAACGACATGGTAAAAAGAAACATGAACATATGAGTTATGATTTCAAAAAAGAGTGGAAACAAAATCAACAAACTGGGTGGAAGCAAAAAATGATAAGTTCCATCAAACAAATCGATAAGCAAAAGGTTCCAATGAAGGTTAACTTGGAATGGACCACTTCACAAATGATGAAACATTTTTATTTGGGAATTTGTAACTCATATCGTCTCATTTCATCAAGTGTCAAAGCTACCAGCACAAAAGATCAAGAGAGGCATCTCGAGTAAGAACAAGGGATAAAGTCTTCCATAATTTTGCTTTGAGGAAAAAGCATTTTTTAAGGGGAAGGCAATGTAACAAACAAAATAAATATATACTATCAAAATATAAATCAATATTAATACTAAATCAATAGTTAATATAACGAAAATATACCTCCTTGATGAAAGGTCACGTCTCTTCACAAGGGCACCCCTGCATGGGTATTTATACAAGCCCTCAATTCTCATTGTAATTTCATATCATATCTCTTATCAACTAAGTCACCTAACACGAGAACACAAGACACGGGGATTCGAGTGTTCGACACGTACGCGGTGACCCCCGAAATCAGTACACGTAGGACACATTATATATATATTTTAAAAATTATATATATTAAAAATATAGACATATAGATTCAAATTTTTACAAATATTCAATAGAAATAATAATCAATGCACATTTAACATTAGTAATTACACATTTACAAATCAGTAATCACAATGAGATTATGAGACAAATAGATAATTCATGATACAGTATACTCATGATATTCATAGATCAAGATGTCAATACTCAAGAGTAAGAACCATATTTCTCATTAAGTCATCAAAATAAAAATATATTACATAGATGCCACTAGCAAATGCCAAATAGACCAATAGTAACAGTAAATATAGAAAGGTGTATATCAAGATGGAAGAATGAAGAGTCTCATCTATCAATAGTCCTCCTCCATGCCTGAATCAACAAACTCATCACTGCTCTCTTCTTCCTCCTCCTCCTCCTCCTCTCCACCCATTTGAGGATCAATATCTGCTGGTGTGGAGGATGACCCCTCCAAAGGATCACTATCATCAAACATCATTAGCTCTAGCACCGGATCATTAAGATCAAAGTTGGCTAATGCCAACTCAGTACTGTTGTCCAAACCCATATTATCAGGAAAGACATCTCACATCTTTGTCTTTCCCTTCACCCACTCCTCCCTCTTCCTGTAAATAAGACGGAGGTTGGTGTGCACATACACCATCGTCTTTGCTCTGGACTGCTCAAGCCTGCTCTTCTTTAAACTGTACAAGTTTCCATATGTGCTCCAATTCCACTCACAACTAGAGGATGATGTAACTTGAGAGATGATCCTCAAGGCTAGATTTTGTAGAAGAGGGCATGTTGCCCCATGAGTTGCCCACCAATTATAGGGCTTCTTAACTCCCCTGTATCCAACCACATCATAGCCTCCAAATATCCCAGTAGCAGTGGAAAACTGTACAAAGCCCCACTCCACCTCATCAAGTAAGTCTCTATCCTGAAATAGCCGCCTAAATGCTATCTTCCTCCCCTGTGAAATCTCTCCATCCATGTGAGGAGGGACTCTATGTGAGGGCCCACCATTGAGCCATTCTTGACTGTAGAACTTGGGGTTCAAGGAGTGGCAAGCAATGCAAAGATGTGCAATTCTTATCCCACCTAGAGATAAGAATATCCTGAATGGTGGACCATAAGTTCTCTGTCTATGTCTCATACTCGGGACACTCATTCTCCACAACAATGGTCCTCATGGACTTAACCATGGAATCCCATCCCTCATAAACATCCGCTAGGATGGGTTGGTTCGTGTTTGCAAAGCGCAACAAAGAAATGAGGGGCTCCATGTTCTTAATGGTAAGATCCACCCTCTCCCACCAAACATCATCTAATACTGTGTCCTTCACCTTTTTTGAAGCACTTTGATCTGTGTTTCTCCAGAAAGACCAATACTTTGAAATCACCATGGACCTAAGAGCGGTTTTGACCTCCCTCAACCTCTTGAGCATGATGAATGAGGAAGCAAACCGAGTATCTGCAATCTTCAACAATGAAAGATGTGTGTACTCTTTGTAGATGGTGAGGGAATTTGTGTGGTTTTGTACAAAGTTACGGATATGGCGTGCATCCTCAATAATGTTGCCAATTCATGTCACATCTAAAGCAATGGATTTGAGTGCTAAGTCCAAGGAATGGACAATGCAAGGTGTTCAAAAAAATATGTAAGAGCAAAAAAAAGAAAGTATAAATGACTCTACAACACTAACAACTGAAATCATTAAAATGACCTTTCCCCTAGATAAATCTTGTGATAAATTCAAACAATGAGCAAATTAGCAATGAAAGGTGTCCAAAATGAAAATACCTGTGGATATTTAGTTTCCACAATCATGCCAATGGCCTTGCAAACTGGTGCATTGTCCATGATGATTTATACACAAGAATCAACACCTACTTCTTCAATGATTTTGATGAATAACTCACCCATAAAATGTGCATCCTTGTATTTCCCAAGAGCATCCACCGCTTTCAAGAACACCGATCCATTTTGGGAAGATACCATGAAATTGATAAGTGGATGGCATGTTGGATCCGTCCATCCATAAAAAACAATACTCACTCTGGATAAGCCATGTCGATCTAATTGGCTCAAGAATTTTATCCACCTCCTTTGCCATAACCAACAATGTGGTTTTAAGTTTCTCTGAACCAGGAGGCACATAACTAGGTGGAGCTCATTCAATAAGACTTTGACAAATCTCAATAAACAATGGTGACTGTGCAAAATTGAATAAGATGAAGTTGAGGTAGCAAAAGAATGCAATGGTGAGGTCCGCCTCTTCTCGCGCCTCTTATTGGAAAATCTTGTCCATTGGACCACTTGAAGATGGCCTCTTTCTTGTTGAATATGTGTCACCTCTGCTAGGTGGAAATGGAGGCCGATTGCTAGAGGGTTTCCTTAAGAATGGAAGAGGATCCTCATCCTTTTTCTTGCTTGCTGCTGCTACATTGTCTAAGCCTTCTTGATCCTCCTTTCCCATATCCCTCCTTTGGGTAACACTCACTGCTTTACATGAAGAAATCCCACAAGAATGAAGGCCCAACAAATGGCCCTTAACTCGGTAGTATGTGCTCTTAAACTCATTCTTGCAAAATTGCAAATCCAAGACACATTGCATCCCCCACCTAGCTTTTCCCCAGGCCCTTCTTTCCTAGTCACATACCTCCACAAATGGTATTTTTTCTTTTGGGCTTGTTGTCTTGCTAAAACAGGGTTCAATGGAGCATGAGCTCCACTAGCAGGAGATGGAGCACTAGCAAGAGGAGTAGAAGAGCTTGTGTTTGGAGGAATAGGAGGGGAAACAATAGATGAAACATTTCTCCCTTTCCTTTTCCCTTTAGCTCCTGCCCTAGCTGAATGAGACATTGTTCTTCTTGTTTGATGGTTGAGCTTGCAATCCACCCTCAATGCACTTGAAAACCCTTCCAAAGCCTTGAAATCTTCTTCACCTGCAAAAAAAACACTTCTTAGAACTCTCTCCACAAGTGCAAATGACAAAAAAGAAGGTAAAAATCGGTTTTAAAGAGGTCCCGGTCATCCTTTCCGCAAAAGACGTGTCCTGTTTTCGGGACATGCTTTGACAGTCACGGGGCACACATGTCCAATTTCGGGACACGCTACAAAGACGTGTCCGACACGCTCTGTCAACATGTCTGTGTCGAACACACGGACATGCGACACATGTCCCTGAATTAACGTGTCTGGTTTCTTAGCTTATCAATTATACAGTTTATTATTTACTTGTCCATTTATAGATTATTTATCATATTTACATTGAAAGTTTCCTTGAGTAACGAAATTTGTCCATCTCACCTCTGATCTTGGAGTACAATAAGTTGAAAATTCCTTTGGTAAATTGCTTCCCTCTGATTTTGGAGTAAGATAAGCTGAAAATTCCTTTGGTAAATTGCTTCCCTCTGGTCTTGGAGTAAGATAAGTTGAAAATGCCTTTGGTAAATTGCTTCCAATGTAACTATTGCTGGTACTTTGCAGGATAAAATTTATGTTGCTCCGACATTGCAGCATACAAAGAAGTACTTAGATCTACGGGAAATAAAACACAAGAAGTAACTTACAATCCTTTATTCCAGATGGACAACAGAAATTAAGGGATACAATTCATATTGACAATGGGCTCCTAAAGCATCAAACACATCACCCTACAAAGAAATACTCAGATCTATAGTAAATAAAAAGTACCGAGTAACTTACAAGTTCTTTCTCCCAGATGCAGTCAACAACAGTAACAGTCCACCTGATCTACTCTCTTAGTAATAGACGAGACTCACATTGAGATTCACCATCAAAATCAGCCTTAAATCTATACATGTGTATTATAGCATTGATATGTCATGTATAACTGCACGCTCATAGTTGCAGAGGTACATAATGTAAATTACTGCCTATTTCTTACAAATAGCATGCTCCTTGAGAAAATATCTCTTCAATAACTAGTAGTTTACCTTTATGAGTTTTTCAGGCATGTTATTCCGTTGATAGATGTATATCATAGAAGCACACATCTGCCAAGGCACAAAACGCAAATTATTGCCTATTCTCTTATCCCAAAAAGCATGAGCTTCCTCTGCTCTACAGTCTTTGTCCAAAGCACATAATAGCTGCTCATAAGTCTCCATTGTCATAGCTTGTCCTTTGCTGAATATCCATTTTATCACCTGCAGTGTAAAACATGCAATTAAAAAATGTAAATAGTAAATGCCTTGTGAAAGTTAGTAAACTAATTAATAATACTACAAAAGGACTGAAAGAGTGGGAGTAGTATGTACTACAAAAGGACTCAAGGAATGGTGGTAATCTGAGCCAGAAGTTTTCAGCCAAGAAACTGTTATAGAAGAGCTCTTATGAGATCTTATGGATGTCGATAGAAAAAATTCAAATCCACTGTTAACTCAGAATTTTGTTATGATACTCATCTTTCTTATTTGGACCCTTCCTTTTACTATCTTTTAATAAATTGACACATCAGTTAGAATTCATGTAATTTTAATCTCGAGTGTTGATTAGGATGGGTTTCATAGCATTAATTTGTGTCAGTCATTGGCTCCAACTATTATATACAGGTAACCTCGAACATCATAAAGAAGTCCCCTTTTTCAAAATGAGTCATTATTAGGTGCAGATATTGTACCGCTCATTCTGGATCATCTTGGACTCCTATCTAATTGCCTTTTTAAACTAATAAGAATGCCACCTTACTATTATAACTGTTGATTTACGCTCTGTCCTACTTGTTCAATTGGCTGTGACCATGTGCACAAACACAAACTGTCTCAACATTCCTCTAATATGGCAACAATAAGAAAATCTATGCTGCACTTCGTGTTGTTGCCCAGTTTAGAGTTTAACATGGGGATACACAATAATGGGGAATAACAGCACCAAGCCAAAGCAGACCTTATGCCATGGCCATTTTTTCATCTCAATAACTGCAGCTTAGGGACACGGAGAAATAGAGACGTGGAAGACCTTGGCCACGGTTGAGATCATATGATTGAGCAAAACGTTTTTAATGAGGCTCAAGAAACTTGCCAAAGAAGGGAAGAGATCAAAGGTTGCATATTTCATAGATGAAACTGAAAATATTATTGTCGTCGGCCCCACAGATAATGCTAGAGTGTCATGGAGTATATTAAGGGCCTCATGGATATCTCTTTCACTCATCTTCAAAGACCCTTAAATGAAGGATGGTTCATGAGACTAAACCTCCTCTTCTTCTTTCATCTTGAGTTGGTCCCTGATGAAGAGGAATGTGGTTTATTGCGTAGTGAAATAAGCAAATACCTAAGTGAGATTGGTCTGTTTGGTACTTTGCATGCTAGAAAAGATCGAGATAGGGCGCCTCCTATTGAGTGGTGGGACATGTATGGCTCATCATCCCCACGATTGCATAAATTGGCAACCAAAGTACTTTCACAGGTGGTAAACAGTTCCTCTGCAGAAAGGTGTTGGAGCACCTATAGCTTCCTCCACTCGGTGAAAGGAAACCGATTAAATGAAAATCGGGCAGAAAGCTTGGTTTATGTACATTACAACTTGAGGTTGTTGACTCATTACTGTGAGCGAGCCAAAACCGATAGATCATATGTCACTTGGGACAACAATCTGAAGGAGCATTACTTGGAGGATGGAGCCTTAACTTTAGAGCGCTTGGAGGAAGAGATTTTGGGTGATGAGGATGACCATGCAGCAGCAGCAGCAACAATGCCACCACCTCCTTTGCCCCCAGGTTCAACTTCACAACCCCCACTTGCATTAGTGAGGGGGGGTCATGCAGGATCAAGTCTTGGACGTGGCTTAGTGGCTACTAGGGATGAAAATACCACTCTCTCTGTTCATGAACATAGACAACGGCAAAAGAACTTAGATATTTCCCATGGCAAGAGGAAACATCCATAAAATCTACTTTTCTTGTCTTTTCTTATTTACAGTACTTTCAAGTTTCTGCACTGTTGAGATTCGAGAACTTGAGTCATTGCCTCTTAAACTCTTTTATATTTATTATGGTATATTTTGTGAACATTACATGGCAATTCAAGTTTGAAGTTTGAAGTTGAACTCTAAAGCTGTAAGGTTGATAACTTGATGTTATGGATAATGGACCTATGTTTGATGAATTCACTAGTATATGATAATTGATTGATCATTGAATCATTGATGGTTGATGAATAATGTTATATGGTATTATGATTTATCATGTTATGGTTTATTTCATGTTTTTATGCTTTCCATGACTAATTCAACATTCTACAATCATTTGTTGGCATATATGCATCAAAATATATTAAAAATATATATTATATAAAAAACGCTTCCTAACCGGAAGCTCCTAAAAATTTCACTTCCCGCTCCCACTCCCAAGTAACCCTGAGTTGATCAACTTCTTGAAGCTCAAGTGGTGATGGGGAATTGATCTCGGTTTTTCATTATTTGTCACAAGGTATTCATCTTCATGCTTATGAGAACTTTTTATTGCAGCAACATTTTCAAATCTGATCTCTGTGTCACCAACATAGAGTTGTGAGCACCAATTAGTAGGTACTCCTTCATAGTTCAATGATCCATCGGGGAGATTGGTGAAACAGGGAGATCCATTCGAACCAGGATTAAAGAACACTGCGCCGACATCCGACTAGATAGAACACGTAAATCTGCTTTGGCCCAACACTCTCATGGCACTAAACACCCAATAAGGATAGAAGACATGAACGTTCTTGCTCAGGTTGATAATTGGTCCTTAAGAAGAATTAGGGAGGCTATTGAAATAGTAAAAACCCCCAATTGTTTAAACAGGGATGATAGCCTGACCATCAGCAGGTCGTGGCTTCCTAACCTCACTAAAATAAGCCAACAAACATCAAACTAATTAATACCTAAATTAATAAAACATAAAAAACCAACAAACATCAAACTAATTAATACCTAAAGTAATAAAACATAAAAGACTAACCTAAAAAACTAAACCTAAAAACTAATAGATTAAATAAGGCTCCTTAGAACTAACATATAAATTAAAAACTTAATAAACAAAAACATAACATAAAGTATTTTGGTAGACAAAACCTAGCTTAGAATAACATTAATATTAATACCTACAACTTGCTTTCATAGTATTTAATTTAACAAATAATTTAACTTTAAATAAAACTTTTTGATAAAAATTTAAAATTTTTTAATAAAATTTCAATAAAAAATTAAAAGTTTAAATTTAAAGAAAACTTAAAAAGTTTAAAAAGTTTAATAATTTTTTTAAATTTTTTAAATTTTTAAATAAAACAAAAATAGGTTAAGAATTTACTATAGAATAAAAAACTAATAAATAAGGTTTAACAATTAAGAATTTAAGAAATGAATTTAATAAATATTTTTATAAACTTTTATACAAAACAAAAACCTAAAAACTCTAGTGTCGGCTTCTTATGATTGTTCTATATTTATATGAAAATGAGATTCAAAGATCATCTCAGGCATCGATAATGTCCTGAAGATGAGCCAAGGATGGCTCGAAACGTAGACACTGAATCATTACCTACCGCAGACTCTCCACAAGATGCCATTAACAGTTACTGCGGATTTTCAGCCAAAACTAGATTTTCTTTGATTTGCACAACCCCCATCAGTAAGGATTGTGTGCTTGTATTCACTTTCCTCTTTATGTTTTTCTCTGCAATCACCTTGAGGTAATTGATGCTCCACTTCATGATTCTCTGTTTCTTCCTTTAATGGTGTATCTAGGCTCTTTTCACAAGTAGTTTGTATTTTTCTCATTACATGCTCCTCCCAACTTGTGGATTGTTGATTGTCCCTTAATGAATTCATATTTGCATTCTTGTTCTTAAATGCATTCACCCAATCATCAAAGTCTTCAAAAGTAATGGCCTTATTTTTCTTTCCATGATGGGAACTACTACTACCCCGGACTACCATCTTACCCCTAAGTTGAGTAGCCATCACTTCGAACCCTTGCATAAGCAGCTTGGTCATACCTTCAAGAGCTGCCTCAATGATTTTTTTAAGGTCCTCATTATACCTCTTATCATCCATATCTTCAATAGGTTCCAAGACCATGCTCTGATACCACTGTAATGTCCCATTTTCGGAATTTTGGAGAAAAGTACAATTCAGGCAAAGTTCGAGCTTAACTAGTCATGACTCTAGAAGGTTCCAACTTTCACCAAATGGTCCCGAATTTAAAAGGATATGGTATGTGTTATCACATATATAGTAGCCAGGCTACCATATTCTATTTTTCAGACACAGTACATTTTTCAGCCAGATCTCTTACATATGAGATGCTGAGATGAGCATTTTTTATGGATCATGATTATATTAGTGGACTATTGTACTCTCCCATGTCAAGACTGAGTCTCAGGACACTCAGATTTGAGGACCGATGTAGCCATTTATGTCATTTTCAGAGCAGTCATTGATGTCCAGTTTTATGTCAGTTCTTTCTCATTGGACAAATGGTGTCTCAGATGGATTATATTGCATGGTTATGACTCAGCATTTTATATTGTGTTATGGTTATTATTGCTCTTATACTGATTCTTGTGACATGTATTTAACTTGTGGTATCATGATCTGGCGGTCATAATTATATGGACTTGGTTGTATCTTGTACTATGTATTGATGTCCTTACTTAGACTTAGAAGTTCTTGATCTATACTCATTGGTTTTACCCTCCTTAGGGAGAATAGAGGTAATCATTCCCACCATTGTTTTGGCTTGCTAGTGTTGGCTCCATCATTCACTGTCTTCACCCATCCATTACCTTCAATTTTAGTTTCAACCCGACTGACTTCTTGACTTATGGCATGGAGGACCTTTTTTCCCGATAGAACTTTTGTTGGACAAGCCTCCCTGTTTATATTGTGTCTCGGCTCTGAGTTGGTGACAGAACTTGCCTTTGGTAAGTTGGATTGTATGCCTAAATCATTCTGGTCGGTTGTCTCGATGTTTGGCATTGTGCAGAACTCCCCTAGTCACTTGAGATGTTGTTGGCTAAAACTGAAAGCTCATGTATTGCTTATGTTGAAATTATTGAATATACGCCCATGAAAAATGAAAATTATAAAACTGTGTTTCTTAACCTATGTAAAGAGGGCAAGAGCAATGAAGTGCTAAAATACTCCTTGAAGAGTATAAGAAAAGGTCCAAAAAAGCAATGTATTAAAATGTGCTCTATCCAAAAAATTGCTGACCTTGTTAAAAAGAAATATGTCCTGGATGAAAGCTACGATTAGTTGTGCTTTTAAGCACTAGTAAAGTCCCAAAAGGGTCATATAGGCCAAAAAGTCCACAGAATAAAGTGTGATCCTAATGAACTTGGATCAAGTTTGATGTAGACATGATGCCTAAGTTGAATAAGCACTCTCTAAACAACTCACCCATCTGTGAGGCACTGCCATTCCTTGTGTTGTTGTTTGTCCAGCATTGGTTATAGTGAGTTCTCCCCTTCCTTGTCCAAAGTGTCATGGTGTTGAGTAGGAAGTCATCCTTTTCCTTAGCCTTGTCATTTTCACCCTTCACCCTTCACCCTTCACTAGCAAATTGACTACAGCTATGAAGTGAGTATAGTCTTGAAAGTCTGAGTCTAAGTAATAATAAATAAAGCCTTATATATATATATATGTATTTGTTGATGTACCGCCAGTAAAATGAATGCTACTTGTTGTGATTGTTACTTGAATGAGTTGTAGAGCATGTCTTAACCTTTTTAACACTTGCAGCGGATGGATATAGTCTGAGTTATTATTGGTGTCTGATTATTCACAGATGGTTATATTGTTTTATGGGATATGATTGATGATCAGACAGAGACCTATGAGGGGTATGAGTATACACCTTAGATGGATTGGGACTCTCTGAGTCCAATGAGACAGTTTATTGCTAGTTCCGGGCACTCACAGATGTGATCAGGCTCACTCTGCCTTTCTGATGCAGTTTTTCTTCATAGATTGATATTTTTGAGCAGGGAGATGTTTCAGTTGGATCTCCTGGGGCGTTGTAGGGGCATAGGGGTGTGCAACCACTTGTTTGTACCATTGTACCCCCATCCTAGAGAGCCTGGTGGGCTCAGTTTGACAACGCAGGCACCCTAGGAGGCTGTTTTGGCAGGATCACGTTTTCCGAGGCAGATTAAAAAATGATTAAATGGCTAATGAAGAAATCGATTTGGGCTACTGAGGCAAGGAAATGACATGGGATGAGTCATGATGATGAGATTGATGACCTCCACACATTCTCCAGCAGTTGCAGCTCCTGATTGGGCCCACACCTATTTTTTTGGGCATTTTTTTATTACTTTTTGGAGCTCTTTGTGGAGGTTCACGATTTCCTCAAGGAGGCACAAAAGTCAAAGAATTAAATTGTTATATTATTTATTGTGCCATGGGGACACCCAAAGGGAGTTAGTTAAACACTCCTTGGACCCACCATGTGCTTTCATTTATTTCTTGTTGAGTGGGTTACCTTTTTTTGGGTGGGTTAGTCCACTTTGATAACTTATGGTTATATTGATCCATGTATTGTATGTTGAGCTCATCTCAACCATTGATTAGAACATTTCATCTTTTAATCTTAGCCACTCGTTTTGAAAGTGGTTAGGATTTGGTTATGATTAAGGTTCTCTCATTTCTATTTAAAGGAGAGAGCTTCTCATTTGTAAGGGGTCTTTGTCTCTTGGATCTGAATAATCGAAAGACTTTTTCTATGGAAATTTTTCTAGATCTGCTTTGCATCTGATGTGCTCAAATGGTGATTAGCTAGTCTTTAGCTTCCTAGCATTGTGGAAATTATCGTGAGATCTATATTTTTCGTGGCTATCATTGTTTTGTCTACAGGAGGGTGTTTTGGCTGGAGTGTTTTTGTAGGGGGCCTCAACTTGCTCGGTTCTCTTCGTCTTGAATCAAGGGGTTTTCATTAGTTTCATTGTAATCTATGATTACTTCATTTTACTGTCTTGTAGCATTCAATTTCTTTATTTTGTATGTGCAAATCTGATATGGTTGACGTTTGCTCATGCAAGGTAGGGGGCGCTTTGGTGGCCTGGAGCTTGCATATGCCATAGAAATCACGGGGATCTTCTAGAATTGATCGGAATAGCAAAGATCGTCACTGTTACAGACTTCTACAAACTTTTCCAAGTAAGATCCAACAGGTAAGTTCTTCTTTTTCAGTCTTATTCCATTATACCTTGCTGAAATTCAGCTTTTTCTGAAAACTCCTAAAACACTAAAAACCTAAAAATCAATCAATCAGGGAATCGTCCGATCTTTTGCCAAACCATTTCTGGGTTTCACAGATCGTGCCTCCCCTACATCAAATCAACTGAAACGCTGGTCAAATTCCTCACAGTTTGACCTAGATCTGATTTTTAAGTAAAAAACTACATAACCCCCCATTGAAAAATTGACCTGCTAGGGTTTTGAGTTTCTCTGAATTCTGACTTCATAAAAGGATAGATCGAGTCCCACACAGCTTAAATCAACCCCAACGCTGTGCAACTGGTTGACCATTTAGCCTAGATCTAAAAAATTGACTAAAACTGCCCTAGCGCCCTCACTGAAAACTGGACTTTACCGGAAGTGATTTTTTTTGAAATCTGACAAGATAGGCTAATAGATCATGGCTCAAGCATTCTAGAACACCCCCAACGCTGTGCTAATTCCTCCCGGTTTGCCCTAGATCTGAAAAATCAGTTTTTAGCCTCCTAGCCCCATCATCAGATTTTGACTTTTCTAGATTTGATTTTTCTGCTGATTTCCTGATTTGGGCTTGTAGATCAGGTCTCCCTGGCCTCTTTTCTTCCTCAACGCTGAGCCATTAGCCTCTCGGTGACCCTGAAACAGCAGATCTGTCCTCCCAAGCCCTAGCGCTAGTCATCCATTGAGCTGGGTTTCCTGTACCTTAGCTTTTCTGGACCAACTGCTTTTTGGTTCATAGATCAAGGTGTCTCCCAGGTGGGTTTTCTGAAACGTTGGTTTGCTGCTGACTCCATTGCCCAATGCACACAAAGCATTGATTTCCTAGCCAGCGTTGCCCTTAGGCTCTTAACCTTTTCCCTTTACCAACATTTACTGATAACTCAAATACCTTTCATTGAGTCTGATTTCTAGGTACTAGATAGTCCCAACTTTGTCCTTGTTTACCCTGTTATAGTTACGTTTCCCAAGACATTGTTCACCTCCACCAGTTGCTAGTACCTAAACCCTAGAGCTAGGGTTTCCATTCACCTTGCACCTTAAGTACCCTGAAACCCCATCTGATCTTCTTCTGGTGTCTAGGTCCGATCTCTCTTGTAGGGAGCAGATTCGGGTCTCTCCCATTGTTGTCCTGGACTAGGATAACCTAAAGTGAAGGCTGCCTTGATTGGCGTGACAACCATCCATTTGGGAGTCTAGGCAGTTGTGGTTCCACCCCTTAGTTGCTTGCCCCTCTACCATCCATCCTGGATCCACCTCAAGCAGGCAACTACAAGGCGGGTGATAACAGTGTGGTCAGTATTAAAACATACCAAGGTGGTTTATGGATACTTTGGATCAAACTTTAGACCTCTGCAACCTTGTTTGGGGCTGATGACAAAAAGGCCAAAAATTACTAGGAAATAGTGATGAAATCCCCCCTAGGGTGTAGGCTAACTAGACTTCCCAACTCATGTATGAACCTCCCAAATTTGTAAGAAGAGTGGGGACTGATATAAGAACTCATGGAATGTCATTACACATGGTTATTAGTTTTGAAAACTGGTTATAGAGTTCCACATTCGTTTGATAACTTTCAGTGAAATTCCTTATGGGGAAATTGCATAACTAGCTCGATTTTGACACATGAAAGGTAGAGCTAAAGGTTCAGATCAAGATGTGACATATAGGGACCATATACAGGATACAAATTGATTCCCAAACTATATTAAACACCATATAAATCCCTTCATACAAGTCTGGTGTACATCTCATTTAGTATGGGAGTCAAATACATGAAAACTAGTGAATTAGTAGTATGGAATTGCAAGAGTTTCACATATGGATTTCTTGGATTTCGACCCACATAGCATAGGGACATGAAATTACAGAGTACACATAATATATGGCTGTCACAACATCATCAAACTCAGAGAACATCCATCATACAAATTTGATACAAGACTCCTTCAAGATTGAAGCCAAAGTCATGGAAACTAGTGACCCAATGTCAGGGGAATGCAAGCTTTTCACACACGAGTTTCTTGGATTTCAACCCACAGAGGATATGGACATGAAATTACAGAGTAATACATCATATATGGCTTTCACAACATCCTCAAACTCATATAATATAACTCATACAAATCTAGTATAAAACTACTTCAAAATTGAAGCCAAAATCCATGAAGACTAGTGAGACAAGGGCATGAGTATGCAAGCTTTTCATACATGTATATCTAATATTTCGACTTACATAGCATGTGGACATAAGATTACAGAGCCATACATCATATATTGCTTCCCCATTATCATAAAACTCATATAAATGTCCTCATACAAATCTGATATAAAGCTACTTCAATATTGAAGCCAAATCCATGAAAAAAAGTTATTCAAGAGCATGGGGAATGCAAGCCTTTCATACATGTATTTATGAGATTTTGACTTACAGAGCATATGGAGATGATATTACAAAGCAATATATCATAAATCAAAGATTGGCCATTAACTATCCTCACCAAGGCGCAAGAATCACTCCAACAATTGCGCCATCAAATGAGAGTGTGGGGGAATGGAGAAGACAGAATGAGAGAATGGGGAGATAGATGAGAATTTGACTATATGGAACTTCAACATGCAAATTAAAGTCCTTCATTAAGCTCCCATCAACCAACTTGGAAAGGAATCCAACTCCCTCGAAATTGGTTCACAAGCAGGGAGAGTCAACAATCACCATGCAATGGACAAGCAAAAGCTCTCCAAAATGCCAAAGGGCAATTAACAAATGATCAAAAGCTATTCTAATTCCTCATGACATCCTTTTATTAACTTCATGAGGCCTCCTAAGGTCGAATTTCCCTCCATGATCTTCCTCCAACTCATCTTAGTGGTTTAGTAACTCGCATGGCACAATCGATTGGTTGCACCCTATATTTCCCTCTAGCGCCCTAGGAGAACTCGTCATCAACTTAAAAGCATTTTATTTTGATTTCCTGGGGACAAACTGCTGCAGAATGCTAAAATGACCCATATCTCACCTGCAACTGCTTGCAACTGAAAATTGACTGCACCAATGAACTCAGAATGTCCAAATCAACTAGGAATGGGTACCCATACACCATATGTCCATCAAAAAGTTACGTTAGAGGCCCCATCCATGTCAAAACAATAATAATAATAATAAGCCAGTAAATGTTGATAATCATGAAGACAATACAAGCCATCATAGTAATCCACCATCTGAAGCATGAATATGTCTAACGGGTGTTGATAGACCACAAATAATCATCATCCATAACCATAACCATCGGCTAAAACTCATCCCGAAACCTACTCCTCGCTTGGTCAAACTGGGTTGACCAGGTCAGGAATGATCAAATGATGACCCAAATGCTAAACTTTGATATTGTAAAGTACAAAATGGATATGCATGCTCAATTATCTATGTTAACAGTGAGACTCAAGTACAAGTAGCTTCTGCTGGCGATTTTAAGCACACTATATATAAATAATATATCTAGATCAAAATTATCAGTTGCTCTAAACAAGAACCTCCAATGTATACTCATTTATAGATTTAGCCATTTTGCTAGTCAAGGGCGAAGGCGAATAAGACAAGGTAGGGCCAAGGGAATGACTTGATACTTGACATTATAGGCATCTAGGTTAAAAGACAAGGGGATCCACACAACATATAAGCTGGACTAGGTGAACAATAGGGAATCACAGTGTCTCACAAATTGCTGGAATAATGAGAAGGCTCCACTAGACTTTAGACAAGCAACCTTTCTAGCAATTTGTTTGCACAACAATATATACTAGTTAACTTCCAGAGGTAGGTGCCCTGGAAAGCCTTTTGGGCTTCCATAAAATGACAAAGACATAACCCTGACAAGTCAATCTCACTTTGTTGCCATGTGGGGGAAAATGAGCCTTACATTATGCAATGAATGAGTGCTCATCCTTTGGCCATTAACTTTTTAAAAGATCTATTTCATTTGATTTGCCAACCTCCAACAGAAGGTGCCCTAGAGAGCCTTCTGGTCTCCAAAAAATGACTAAGGCCTAGCCCTGCTGTTAGAGAGTGTCCATAGTCTCGACGGGTTTGCCTCACCCTGTTGCCCTATGGGAGCAAATGAGCCTTACATCATACAATGGATGAGTGCTCATCTCTTGGCAACCGACTAATTTTACTTTTATTTGCAGTAGTGTCTAAAGACACTTTTGTTTTGTTGGATGGGCATTCCATTTAGAATAAACATTTAAGCTTTGATGCTTTAGGGTCTAAAGACACTTTTTGGTAAGACTACTTGTGTTCAAGACCTAGGGGAAGACCATCTTTGTGATATGAATCACACAAACCAACACCGAGAGACACTTTAAATATGGAGACCTATTCCAACATAGAGGTGAAGGTGGGGGAAATCCTAGATGTCATTAGTCAAGTTACAAGTTAGTGTTAAACGATAAGAAGGGAAGGCAACGAATGGATGGATATAGTGAAGATGGTGCCAAGACTAGCAAGCTATGCCCCTAAAGGGAGATGACCAAATCCATACTACATGTAGGGCATGACCAATGAGTATACAAAGGAATCTCTTGAACATAACAGCTAGATCACTTATATTTTAGATTTCAGTAAGATCAATAAAGTATCGCCAACATACAACCACTATCAACTATGTCTCACTACTAAAATAAACAACAGAGCAACATCAAAATCCATATGTACAAAACCATGATATCACCTGGGTCATATACCTGCACTGGATCTGAAACAAATATGAAGGGCAGTGAAACAACTGATGCTACTATATATCATGGGCATTGTAATAACCTCTTCTCTAGGTCATGAAAATGGCTAACTCAATCGCCGAATCCGGGGTCATAAGGCCCAGTCATGGCATAAGACTAGTCAATCTGAATGCTCTAGATCTGCTGAATAAAAGATATCATCATCTGGTGGCTCAAAGAACTACCCAGGAACCAAGGTAGCCTAGCTACTATATATGTGACAACAACTACCACATAAACCAACATCTTGAGATTAATGCCCTAACATCAATGATGACTTATGCATAAACCAAAGGGAGGCCAATGTCACCACACCTAACCCTCTCCTGCTCTTTAGGCTAGCTCTTCTCTAGCTCAAGGGAGGATTCCCGAGGAAAGATTACTAAAACATGCAAATAGGTTCAAGGTGAAATGAAGAGATAACTTTAGAAAAATAGTTTTATAATAGTTAATTTAAGAGATAAGAGTAAGGAAAATATTGGAGACCAATGTCTTATCAAATGGGAAAATAGGGTCAATTAAGGATAGTAATGAAGAGCTAGCTAACATCCAACGACAGCTAGGGTTTGAAAGTCAATTCCTACCATATCCAAGAAAGGCTAGATTTATCCTAGGATCTAAGGGAATAATCAGAGTGGTATCCTCACACCAAATTGGGCATATTATTCATCAAGCATGAATCCTAGGGCATACAATGAAGAGCTAAAAATATACCACCTATTCAATTAGAAGCCAAGTAAATTTAACCTTACAAAGTAAAGAGCTTACTTGCAAATCATCTCAAGCTAGAAACAATTGTTGATCCTAGAATACACCATAGCATTAGCAAGACATCCTCATCATATCGCTAGCATCAACCCTTCACTACAATAGCTAAACAAAATCCAAAGGAGAGAGTTTTGCATAAGTTTCTAACGAGTTTTACAATGAGAGTGTTGAGTTATTGTAACTTCGAAGAATATTCTAAATATATTTTAGTGGTCCCCGATGTTCCTATCAGGAGAATCACTTGTATTTCTTTGTACCTCGATGTTCCTATTGGGATAATTAATAAGAGTCACGAGGAAGTCCCCTCGTTGTAAGTCGGGTCATTGGTACCCCAGTTGTGGTTACTCGAGCGTACATAACTAAGTTAGGATTACTCGAGCCTACATAATTGAGTTAAATATTAAGTGAACGAAAGAATATAAATAGAGGTGAGGTGCTTCTCATTTGAAAACACTCACATTCACTTGTGTAGCGCATTAGAGAGAAAAAGAGAAAGAGCTATAGCTAGAGAAGGAGGAGGATCAGTCTTTTGGGTTTTACCTTTTTGGGGCATCTATATTGAGGAAGCTTTTGCTGGGTTTTTCCCTTTAGGGTTTTCCCAGGATAAATCTTTGTGTTCCTTTTTGTGGGGTTGTGCTTGTTTATCTTTTAGTGATCTTTTGGCTTATGGTTATGCTGTTATGATGCTAAATGTTTTAAGATCTGATATAACCATTAAAAACTTAACATGGTATCAGAGCCACCCTGAAAGAAGTCATTGTGCAGCCGAAACAGTGCTACAGCTACAGCTATTGAAAATTAGGGTTTCATGCTTGAAAACCCTAAAATACTAAAACTATTAATTTTGGTAGATTTGTTATATCTCGAGATTGGAGAAGGCTCAGGAGCCGAAACTTTCACAGTCCGAAGATAAAATCCTGATGTACACTGTGTAAAAGTTTCAGCCTCAGATTCGCTATATTCTAGGAGATATCATTCCTCCAAGTTAGGGTTCTAGCCTCTCTCAGGATTCAATCTTAAACAGGTGACCTAGGGAGAATTGTTATATCTCGGGCTACGAAGGTCCAAATGAAATTTCACGAGATGTTCCAGAAAGGGAACATAATGTACTTTTTGTGGTAAAACTTTCAGACCTTGAAGATGAAACAGTGACACGTGGCAGTCTGTACAAGTTCTCTCTTTTGAACAGTCCTGAAATAAGCCACCTTGGGAAAACGCGCATAAGTTCCAATTGGTAAAACCAATTTTGCTCTAACCTACGGTGTTGGAAAGAGGACATGCGAGGCTACCTCAATACGGAATTTCAGACACAAAGGAGCAGTAATTTCGGAGATACCTCAAAAACAATATCAGGCATTCTGCAGAAGAAACTAAAGAAAACTAGGGCATTAGATATTTTGCAATTCTGATCATAGTTTTGGGAAAATGACTATGTTGCTCAGCTTGCCTTCTGGAGGCACATCTTTCTATCCAATCAAATATGAAAGATTCCAAGTTTTAAAAATTAGGGTTTCTCTGACAAACCCTAGATCAGCCAGATCCGGAACTAGAACGAACACCCCAAACCGGTAAGATCTAATCTGTTGCCATTTACAGTTGAGGTTCTCATTTCAAAATAACCTAGCACCCTAGCTTGATGACAAGCTTGGTAAAAGCTGAAAAACTTCCGAGCATGGAAGCATAGGATTTCACTGGTTCTTGAAGGAAATGAATTGGACACCTACATAAGTGGAGAGGTTCCAGTTCCAAAGGGAAATGAGGCTAAAGCCTTACACAAGAAGAAACTCGACTCATAATAAGAGAAGAGAAGATGGGAACAACTAAAGATCAAGCGCTCACGATTTAAAGAAGATCCCTCAAGCAATGAGGAATATGAAGAACTCAATTCTTGAAGAACCCCTTATCCATCTTAGCATTTGGATAAGAAATGATGATGTCATGAATGAAGAAGATGATGAAGCAGAAGGATCAAGAAAGAGTCTATAAAAGATAAGTATTCAATTATCATTTCATGCATTTGATTATATTCAGTTGATGTATTATGCATGAAAGAATGTTTGCATTAATGACAGTATACTACTAATATGCATGTGATGGGTAAGTAGCTCATGGCGCTATACAACTCTCCATTGTTACTTATCTAGACTGAAACCTCTTTGCTGACATATTGGATTAGTGCACAATCTTTATGATGTCATGGTAGAGATGGAAGGCATCTAGAAAGTTTCCGTGAGATATGGATAGATGTTGTATTGGCTAAACAGTTGCATGATGCATGAGAATTTGTCGTTATGCATATGTTCTATGAAATGGTTCTAACCATGCTACTGGTGCATTTGAATTGTAGGAAAGGTCCTGTACAACCGCCTACAAGAAAAGGAGGATGAGACTTGTTCCAAAGAACAAGTGATAAAAAAAATTCAAGATTCACTCCAATAAACATGAATCTGAAGTTCTCAGGGTCAGAGACACCATGACAAAAGAAAGAGCTTCAGAAAGCGATAGATCCACCTCGAAAGATGAAGACCACCTTGGCTATGAGAGATAACTCAAGATGAAGAAAAGTATGGCGAGACTTCTGAGAGGCATCAGACACACTCTAGTTGTGTAACACAGTTGGGTGACATCATTGATGCTAACCTGTCCAACCATGAAAGAAGCTATGATCAAAGAGTAATAGTTGATCATGGGGAATGATGTCTATCATATGGTTTCGAGACCTGAAGGGAAGTCTGTAATGTCTTCCATATGGATTTACAAGAACAAGTGTACAAAGCAAGGTTTGTGGTTTTCCTAAAAAAGAATAGACTATGGCATGATATACTCTATTGACCAGACCCACTTCTCTAGTAGAGGTATATATCGAGCAGAGAACCACCTGTACAGAATATGCTTTATACGAGATCAGAAGGCACCCATAGAAAAGCACATCCAAAAGCTTGACAGATCACCTAGAGTGATGAATATTTTAACCTTTGCTACAAGGTTGAAGATGGAAACCTACGGAAGACAACAAGCTCACAAATGGGTGCATGAGGAACTTTTTGACAAAGTTCAAGATAAAGGGATCTTGGTAAACTGAGATAGATACATAGTAGCAGAGAATGCTACCTGTCACTTCAGTACAGAATGAGGAGGGAAGATGATGCTCCGCTTCAGGGGGAGTGACTACAGAAGATCTTTGAGTTCGACATAGTACGACATGATGGACAGCTTCTTGACGGATCGAGACTTTACCAAGAGTAAAGTGGGTTCCAACCTTCAAGGTTGAATGCAGAAGACTAGGATATGTCGATAACCTAACAGGATGATGGAAGAATACCAGAATGATGTTTTGGGATATAGTAACCAAACCAGAAAGCAAGAGTGTGGTATCTTCCAAGTAGACTTGCAAGACAAAACATGTTGTTGATGGAAGGAAAGATTTGTGGCTAGAGGATTCTCTCAGAGAGAGGGAATTGATTATGAAGAGACACTTTCTCCAGGAAGCAAGGTACACTTCCATCAGAACTATCGTGGCACCTGCTTCCATGATGAAGTGGGATCTACACCAAATGGATGTAAAGACAACCTTCCTGAATGGTATCATTGAGGAAGAGGTTTACATCGAACAACCACAAGGATTTGAAGTTGAAGGCAAACGGACTCACGTATGCAAGATGAAGAAGGCCCTGTACGACCTGAAGAAAGCTCCTAGAGCTTGGTATGGAAGGATAGATAGTTTCTTGACGAGCTTGGACTTTACCAAAAGTAAAGTCGATCCTAACCTTTACCTCAAGGTTGTAGAAGATGAACCTATCATACTATTACTATATATGGATGACCTATTTTTGACAAGGAATGAGAAACATATCACATATTGCAAGAAGAAGCTAGTTGAAGAATTCGAGATGAAAAGATATTGGATTGGTGCTTTATTTCCTCAGTCTGAAAGTATGGCAGAACTTAGAAGGAACCTTTCTCAATCAAGGAAAGTATGCAGTGGAAATTTTGAAAAGATTTGATATGTTGGAATGTAAAGCCATGGCCAAACCCATGGATTCCAACCTGAAGTTGTTAGCTGATGACTCGTTAGAGTTAATGGATGTGACTCAATACAGACAGATTATTGGGTCGTTGATGTATCTAACAAATACCAGACCAGACATTTGTTTTGCTGTGAACACCTTGAATAAGTATCTAGTTCAACCTAGACGTGTTCACCTAATAGATGCAAAACATGTGATGAGATATCTAAAAGGGACTATAGACTTTGATCTATACTATGATGGAAACCATGGTTACAGATTGTACGGCTATACAAATGCAGATTGGGCTGGAAGTGTCTTAGACAGGAAAAGCACATCGGGTGGATGCTTTTGTCTGGGGTGTACTATGATTTCCTGGTTTAGCAGGAAACAGTCCAGTATTGCTCTTAGCATGGCTGAAGCTGAATACATAGCAGCTTGCTCTGCTAGTTGTGAATCCATATGGCTTCGAAAGGTGATGTCAAGTTTATTAGATACCACAGTGATTCTATGTGATAACCAGAGTTGTATAAAGATGACAAAGAACCCCGTGTTCCATCGAAGCACATAGAAAACCGATATTTCTACATACGAGATAAGATACAGATGATGATGTTTCAGTATTTCCCACACTAAAGTATAGATGATGTTTCAGTATTTACATACTGTAGATGCAGATGATGATGCTTTCAGTATTTCTATAATGAAAATATAGATGATGATCCTTTCAGTATTCACATACTGGAGATACAGATGATGCTTTCAGTATTCACATACTGGAGATACAGATGATGATAGTTCAGTATTCACATACTGAAGGTGTATATGATGATGGTTTAGATGATGATGTTACAAGATGATGATTCAACACTGATGTGTTGATGAAGCCTCTGTCTCGGGTAAGGTTTGAACACTTTCGAGACAAGCTTGGTGTTGTTCGGAAAGACCTTCCTCGAAAGGGGGAGCAATGATGTAGCAGTGGGATTGTATCATCCCTAGACATTTGTCTTGAAGTGATCCTGTGACTTCGGTCCTTGAGAATGAAGAGGGATTGTATCATCCCGGGACATTTGTCTAAAATAGATCCGGTGACTTCAGGTCCTCATGAATGTAGTGGGATTGTATCATCCTTGAACTTCTGTTCAGAATGTATCCAGAGGCTGTAGTCCCCATGAATGTGGTGGGATCGCATCATCCCTGAACTTTTGTTCATAATGTATTCGGAGGCTTCGGTCCCCGTGAATGTGGTGGGATTGCATCATCCTTGAACTTTTGTTCAAAATGTATCCGGAGGCTTCGGTCCCCGTGAATGTGGTGGAATGGCATCATCCCTAAACTTTTGTTCAAAATGTATCTGGAGGCTTCGATCCCTGTGAATGTGCTGGGATTACATCATCCCTGAACTTTTGTTCAAAATGTATCCGGAGGCTTCGGTCCCAGTGAATGTGGTGGGATTACATCATCCCTGAACTTTTGTTTAGAATGTATCCGGAGACTTCGGTCCCCATGAATGTGGTAGAATTGCATCATCCTTGGACTTAGTCCTAAAGTGATAGGGAGAGATTATCCCGTAATTGTATCTGGTAGCTTCGGCTGTCGAAAATGTGGTAGGACTGTATCATCCCTGGACTTAAGTCCAAAAGTGATCCGAAGACATTCGTCTTCGTGTTGTGGATTGCAGGTTGCTGATGATGATGATGTTGTTGATCGAAAGATCAGAGTGCGATGATGATGTTGTTGATCGAAAGATCAGAGTATGATGATGATGATGTTGCTGATCGAAAGATCAGAGTATGATGATGATGATGATGCTGACCGAAAGTTCAGAGTATGATGATGATGATGATGCTGACTGAAAGTTCAAAGTATAATGATGATGATGATGCTGACCGAAAGTTCAGAGTATGCTGACGATGATGTTGTTGATCATCAGAGTATGATGATGATGATGATGATAATGCTGACCGAAAGTTCAAGAGTATGCTAACGATGATGTTGCTGATCGAAAGGTCAAAATACCACTGATGATGATGATGTCGATTGAGCGGTCAAAGTGTTGCTGCTGCTGACGTTTGAAGATGAAGACTATATGTTGAAGATGATGAAAAGCTTCCAATGATTTATAGATGTATCACCCTGATGATGTTGATGATGCCCTCTCTCTCCTATTGTTGTTGTTGATGTTGTTGTAGAATACCCTTCTCGTTAAGGGGGAGTGTTGAATTATTGTAACTTCGAAGAATATTCTAAATATATTTTAGTGGTCCCCGATGTTCCTATCGAGAGAATCACTTATATTTCTTTGTACCCCGATGTTCCTATCGGGAGAATCACTTATATTTCTTTGTACCCCGATGTTCCTATCAGGAGAATTAATAAGAGTCATGAGGAAGTCCCCTTCGTTGTAAGTTGGGTCATTAGTACCCCAGTTGTCGTTACTCGAGCCTACATAACTGAGTTAAATATTAAGTGAACGAAAGAATATAAATAGAGGTGAGGTGCTTCTCATTTGAACACACTCACACTCACTTGTGTAGTGCATTAGAGAGAAAGAGAGAAAGAGTTGTAGCTGGAGAAGTAGGAGGATCAGTCTTTTGGGTTTTACCTTTTTGGGGCATCTATATTGATGAAGCTTTTGTTGGGTTTTTCCCTTTAGGATTTTCCCAGGATAAATCTTTGTGTTCCTTTTTGTGTGGTTGTGCTTGTCTATCTTTCATTGATCATTTGGCTTATGGTTATGCTGTTATGATTCGTTATTTTTTTAAGATCTGATATAAGCATCAAAAACTTAACAGAGAGAAGGGTCTCTTAAATAGGAAGAGAGACTAACTCCTCAATAGAAAAATAATAAAACCTCCTCATGACATGGTCAAAATATCAAAACCCTAACCAACCTACCTAGAGGACAGTGTATCCATCAAATGAGAGTGAATGATGGCAAGAAGAAGTCAAACCAAGAACAACTTGCTAATGTAAATAATTTAAGTATATATAAGAAGTATCTTTAACAAAAAAGAAAAAAGTCAAACCTAGCCTCCAAAGGTTCTCCAAAGGTAGAACTCCAAGAAAAAGGCCTCAAAAGGTGGAGCACTTTCTCAAATAAGGTGAATTCTCTACATGAAAAGGATCCAAAAGGCACACATGGCAAAATTATTGTACGACTATTTAAACAACAGTTCTAGAAATGCTAACTTCCTCAATATTTATTAGATTTTCTATTATAGCCACTTTTTGGATATCTTGTGCCTACTCTGCATCTAATTGTGCTGAGATGGTAAAATTCTAGGTGCCGTATCAAAAGATAACTGCTCTTGAAACCAAGACGCCCCTCTAATAAAAACAACCCATAAAAAATGCCAAAAGGTACCATGCGTGCCCCCAAATGTGTGTACAAGGAGGGCACTCATCACATGGAGACTATACATCATCAATACAATCCAATCTTGGTGTTAGACCATGGAAAATATCTTGGGTGTTTGCTCTAGGAAGCCCCAACGATATACACCTAGGAGAAATACCACCAAATATATCAAAAATAATACATGAAAAGGTTAGTAAGTGCACTTTTCTAATAATTCAATGTTCCTTTTATTAATTATTCCAATAACCTCAGATTCGCCATGGTGTGACCATAATTAAACCCTTATAACATGTTTGGTCCCTAAGACAAAATGCATTTCCTAAGTTTCTAAGTTTAGTGAAGGTGATGGAGTGAATGTGGTACTAGGGAGAAGGTGCTTGCAAATTTACCATCATAGAAATGTGTATAAG
>LPNX010737694.1:310765-360458 GCA_001517045.1 Pseudotsuga menziesii
TAATAACAAGGGACATACGGAACCTGGCTTTTGCAAGGGGTATTGCTTACATTTATAACATTTATTAATTAACTACATTGACTCTTTTAATTTGATTTAGGCATTCATACATGGAATTAGTGTTAAGACCTTAGAACATAACATATGATAAGTCAATTATGAAAGGGTAACAATGTAAATGAATGAAATAGCTAGTGGAATGACATGGCATGAAAAAAGTCTAGGTAAAAAGAGTGAAATGAAATGAAATGTGTGTTACATCTACTTAAATCCCTTAGTTTCATACGCTTTCTTCCCAATAACTTGGTTTAGCTTTGTAATTAGATTTAGATTTCCATGTCAGTACACCTGACTCACAAGGTGACATACTTATCTAAAGGAAATATGACCATGCCACAATACATCCTTAGCCATGAAACAATAATTAAAAGTACATGAGCCACGATAGAGAAACACCATTTGACCCCTCATGGTCACATCCCACATAGAAGAAGGAAAACCCCATGTATCAATATGTATAGAATCTGTCATGACATTGGCATCAACTGAAAAGGCCTCAAGAATCTTTGGCCCAAGACCGGTGATCTAGTAAGTTGGAAGTGTCTATGGAAAATATCCATGAGCAAACCATAGATCTCATCTGTGGAACTGATAGATGTGATCGAAAATCACAATGGCATCGATCATCATGTCACCCCTACATGTCTAGGGGTAACACCGCCCAAAAAAATGCTTTGCTAGAGATAATCCTATTTATTATGCTTCGAGTACAAAGTATCCTTTAAGGAGGTGGCAATGAAAAAACATAATAATAATAATTAGGTTAATCAGAGGTCAAAGGCCACACACCCCTTCAACTCATGACTAGTCAATGTATATTTTTACTGTCACAAGGTTCATTGTAACCACATCATTTCATATCAATACATCATTATTCAATATTTTACTATATATTTGCAAAATTACTCTATCAATTTCATACTAAACAAAAATTGTTTATTCTAGTTAGCTCTTTGTCTTCCTTTTGCTGTATGTGGAGGGAGGAGGTGCATATGCATCCTTCGGCAACAGTATTTTTGCTTACCAAAAACACCAAATTGTTAGTTTCCTGCCTATTCATATTTTATTTATATTCATCTATCCAAGGAAGAGGATGTAAATACCATTGAATATATCATTCTGCCTTTTGTTTTTTTTTATGATGTAAATATATTTATGTGAATATGAGTATTTTTACAACAAAAGAAAAAGATTCAATTTATATATGTGAAACACCTCTGATCCTAGCATATATATAGGAAAATAAAGAGAAAAGGAACAATCATTATACATGACATATGCACCTTATCTGATGCAGGATGATACTCAGTATAAATCTTCAAGGCATAAAAATAGTGGCAGTACTAACATAATGCATAATTCAGGATGAACAATGATACCTTTGCCTGGTAAGACACAATTATAAGTGCATACTGGATCTGTTGAAAAAATAAGAAAAATGGAGATTGAATGCATATATGCATTGCCAGCCTATTCAAACCTGGCATGCAGACAGAGAGAGAAAGAGAAAGGACCTGGACGATTCGATGCCACTGTTGTTTCTGTTCCAATTGGTGCAATGCCCTTTTCAAAACAGTTAACGGAAACTTTTCTTCACATGCAGCAAATGAATCTAAAGCTCCATAAATAGCGTCCTTTGAATCTTTAAGCCGTAAAAGCTAAAACAGAGAAACAACAAAAATTAACAATAAAATTGTGAAGTGGATACCCTTGTAAATTTGTAATGAGGATGATCCAAGCCCCAACTTTTATAACAATAGCATTACTTTTGACATATCAACCTTACATAGAAAATTCTTTTGAATTTCAACTCTAATTTCTAGAACAACAAAAAAATTAAGATACTTGCATAATGAACATTCTGACAACAAAAAAAGAAAGTAAAATGTACATAGACTATTGGCAAGGTTAGACAGTTTTCCTAGTAAATGTAATAAAAAAATATCTCTGGAGCCGTAAAGAAACATAATCTTGAAAGCATCTAAACTAAATGCAACCAAGATAGACAGGTGTTGGTAGTAGACTTTCCAATGATTATTGGGGGGAATATCACAGCACGCTGCACTACCGTTTACAATCGTTCTAGTGAGACAACATTGGACATTATACAGAAACTATTCTTTCCAGAGTTTATCATAATCTTGAAAGCATCTAAATTAAATGCAACAGATATAGATAGGTGTTGGAAGTAGACTTTCCAATGATTTTTGGGTGGAGGGGGTGGAATATCACAATACGTTGCACAGAAATTTATGATCGTTCTAGTGAGACAGCATCGGACAATATACAGAAATTTTTCCTTGCAGAGTCTGTGTTTCTTGATTAGACAAGATGATTTTAAAATGTCCATAAATGACCAAAAGAGGCCAATAGGACTAGAAAATACAAGTCACAATAATCCTGTGAGAATGCCACAGGCAACTCCTAAGTGCTCAAAGATATACAGATAAAAATTTAAAATGTAAAGCATAAAATGGGCTACACCCTGACAAGAATTAAAGATAGATATATCATTATGCAAGACGACTAAAAAGGGAGCCACTACTTTACCAGAGGTAGAAGTAAAGATGGCAGAGGAGCTATCTCTGTCATCTTCAATCACCATGAATATACTGATGCAAAGTCTGATGTTGTCCTCTGATGAACTACAGTCCAGATTTTCCATGAACTTCATTATTAAAATGGGACCTTTGGCAAATAAGAGATATTATTAAAAGAGATAATATTTCTAAAGAATATGCATACTTTTGTAATGGAGAGAGACATTTCACTCCATATGCATACTTTTGTGGAAGGTTACTGTTGTGCCACACTTTGTGGAGCACCCCTACGTACCTATTTTTGCAAAATTCCAAAGCATGGGAGTCCATCTTTGCTGCTCTTTGGCTACCATATGATATAAATGTGGTTCTACTTGATGGATGATCAGGGCAGGATATATTGTTTGCTATATGCCATGCCATGATGATGACGATAAATATTTTATTAAAATATGAACAAGAATGCTTTGTCATTGTCTGATGAGTATAGCTAGCAGTATCTGTTAAAAAGTGGCAACAAGGTCTTCCATCATTTGCATGTGTCCTTGCTTGATAGAAGACATAAAAGAGGAAGCCAGATTCATCATTGCCTTTATCCAAAGTTTATACTTAGGAAAAGTGCATTATGTGATCTAATTTTAATTTGACTTAATGGAGTCACATTTATAAAGTTCAAGTGAAAAATAGTTTAAGTGATGACTAATCTAATCTTGGCCATTGATCTCATTGGAGGATCTAATCCATTGATCCATAGTGAGAATTAGGGTTTTTGCTTAGCCATTGAGTTAAACGGAGATCTAAGTCACATGACACGAGGACACGAGACACAGAGGACACGAAAATACAAGTATTCGACACGAGACATGCCGACCCCGAAAATAGGACACGGAGGACACGTTATATATATATATATATATAATAATAAAAAAATACATAAACTACATTTTTTTAAAGTAGAAGTATATACAATGTACATGAATCATAATATCATTCAATTGAAATATGACAGTGATGAATCAATAATACAATTATCAATGAATCATGAACTTTGAGCAATAAATTGCATATTTGATATTTCTGATTAAACCACAAAAATCAAAATGTATTACATAGATATCAAGAGAATGCCACCGGCAAATACAAAATAGAGTAGATACTACTTAGTACTAACTTTAGTATCTACAGTACTGCTAGATACAAAATGAAAATACTAAATACCCATAGGGAAGAATATCATAGCTCATCAATGGTACTAATCACTGTCAAAATTAGCATTACTATCGTAGCTCTTTCCTCTATCCTCCTCCTCCTTCTTCTCCTCTATACCCTTTTTGACAAGACACATGTCTAGAAATTAGGACACGTTCTTGGCACGTGTCCGACACGTGCTTGAAAGTGTCCAGATTTTAGGACACGTTCTTGTCACGTGTCTGACGCATGCTTGAAAGTGTCCAGATTTTAGGACACGAAAATTTTGTTGCCGGACACGTATTAGGGCAAGTGTCGTGTCCGACACGTGGAATACGGGACACACAACACAGTTGCTTTGACACACTCATTGTCAGAGAGAGAGTTCTTGCTCATAGCTTTTCAGTCGGAGAGTAAGAGAGAAAGTTTGCAGGAGAATTTTGCAGAGAGTGAGACTAAAGGACATTTTTCGGAGATCGACAAAGCACCTCAGGAAAATCGCAGAGGGGTTGTACTAGCTAACGCAAGAGGTCATATGATCTAACGCAGGGGCCGTACATCGCTGACACAGGCAGTTGTACACGCCGATGCAGGGGTCGAACGTTGACGCAGAGAGGTTGTACGCTGACGCAGACGGTCGTACGCTGACACAGGGTCGTACATGCTAACGCAGGGTCCTACGATATTGTTGGGGTTTTTCAGTGAGCTTCGGTTGTACGATTATGCCAAGTTGGGTAAAATCAATTTCTGGATTGTACTGTTCTATGTCTTGCTAATAAAAATATCTTCTCAGACTGCTACACCGGTTTTCCCATCTTGGGTTTTTCCGAGGGTTTTCATACCCAAAAATATTGGTGTCTCTATTGATGTGATTGTTGTTCTATTTTTCTCAGAAGTTATTTTCCGCTGCAATATTTGTGAAGAAACTCATTTATGGTTATTGGTAATAAGGGTAAAGAGTGCAACTTGTGTTTACCTACAAACTTCTACCATTCGATACAAGCTTTGACCTAAAGATACACATCTGTAAAAAGAGTAGGCCAATAGTAACCAGCGCTTAAAATTTTAAATGTTGTTGCTTTCCGGTACTTGTGACCTCTGCATGCACCTCCATGTAATTCTACAGTAACAGCATCAGCCTCTGATCTGTCCAAACATTTAAGCAATATGCCTCCAAGGTCTTTCCAATATAAGATTTGATCTATTAAAACATATTTCAAAGACTTAAGTTTTAATGATCTATATTCACTCTTATTCAAATCAAGAGGGCATTGTAAATACAACAGAAAATAAACAATTTTACGATACCATGGAGAATCAAGATATTTGCTATAAATTTGTTCCTTATCATGCTATGTTGATGAACACTGCATTGACTGTTCAGCTATCAGATGAAGATCTAAAACCTGACAATTTGATTCTGCTAGAAGCTTAGCTAAACCCTGCCCTTTTATTAACTTGGTAGGTTTAATCTCAACATCATATTCCATAATTTTAGCTACCTAACGTTCTCTTTTTCCTTCACTATCAGGCTGCACCAGAATTTCTTTACCTGTTGTGTTTGGAACATATGCTATAATTTTGGAATGCAAAACATAAATCCTGAAGAATTTTAGAGCTTTAACCAATGCATAGGCTTGTTTTTTCATTCTACTATATTTCAGCTCTGAATCTCTTAATGTTTTGCTAAAGAATGAAACTAATTGTTCTAAACCATCTGAATTCTTTTGCAGTAGAACAACAACTATAGTATCTTTAGATGCAAATGAGAAGATTGAAAAATCTTTAGCAAAATTAGGACTTAATAAAGTATCATCTGTAATGTAGGCTTTAATAAAGTATCATCTTTTGAATACAATCTTTCAAGAGGAACAAGTACTTTAGGAATAAAATTTCCTTTTAGTTCAACTATCTTATGATTTCCAATTGAATCCTTTGTACATGAAGCATTTTCATCCCAGTCAACATCTTGATCTTGATCAATCGGTGAAGTAGCGAACTCATCTGTTAATTCTAAAAATTCTTTAATCTCTTGATCATCATGAAAAACTTTGCAATGCTTAATATTATTCGGAACTGAAGGTCGGTACCTTACTTCAATTGGATACTTAAGATGTGTTAATTTTGGAACTTTAAAATAAGCTACTGCCAAAGCCAATGAATCTATTGTTTGATTATAATCTCTTGGAATATAAGTTATATTGAAAGCTAAGAAAAAATTATCAACCAAATACCATACCTCATTCCGGTATACTTTCAACAAATGTTGTTTGACCTGATATACATCCTTCACTTGTTGTACTATTAATTCGGAGTCGCCAAACACAGTAAGTTGTTGAATGTTTAAGCCCTTTGCAGCCCTTAACCCAAGAATCAATGCTTCATATTCAACAATATTATTTGTTTATTGGAATTCCAGCTTATACATTAAGGAAATAATCTCATCTCCAGGAGAAATAAGTACGATACCTGCTCCTGCTCCTTCTTTCCATGATGAACCGTCGAAGTACATTTGCCATAAATAATCTTGGTCCCTCATTTTCAGCTGATTTGTATGCTTTTTCTCAACTTGTAAAATACCTATGGCATCATCATTTAGATGTAGCATACAAGAACCAAAATCTTCTTGAATTGAAAATCTTCTAAAATTGAATAAATTGGATGATTTGTAGGATTTTTATTGTCACTTACCAAGTATGCAAGTTGTACTTCTCTAAAAAGGCTTCTGTACTCACCTCCAGATACCGATATTATAGCATAAGAAAGATCCATCTATAGGGTTCCCCCTACCCTCTTTTCCCATGATCTTGAAAACAACATATCAAATTTAGGAGAAATATCAGCTATGACAACATCCATGATTACACTTTTCATTGACAACTGTGTAAGGCTGACCACAAGATCTTTAATGACCCCAAGACATTTTACTGATCTAGAGTCAAAAGCATGGAGATCATGATAGAATTTAGTGACACTAATCCCTAAAGCTTCCATGACTGCCTTAGGCATAAGATTGTGTGAAGCACCAAAGTCTAGAAGACAGTTATGCAACATTTGATCATGAACTGTAAGAGTGATATAAAATGGAGGGTAATCAAATTTATCATCTGGCTGATCAAATGTTTTGGGACCAACAATAATGGTTGGATTCTCATCTTGCAAATTAATCACATTTGAAGGGATAGAGTTTGCTGGAGAATTCAGGATTTTGAGAGTAGGCTTTTTGTATGACTGATTCTTAATCAGCTCAACCAATGGAATAGGAATCTTGATTTGGCTAATTTCAAGTTCCAGATTAAAACTAGTAGCAATTCTTCCTACTTCTTCTGTTTCTGTAATTCTATCTCTACTTCCTTGTTGTTCCTGCTTCTTCTCAAGTGACAATACTTGTTTCGCAGGAACATTCTTCACATTCTTCTTACCCTATGTTGCCTGCTTTATCCCATATCTGAGACCATATGACTTATGCTGCATCTCTTGACAAATTTCCGGTATATATGACCCCTGTTCAAAATTATTTGTTTCATGATAATCAGCCATTTTTGCATAGTGGTATTCAGATCTAGTTAGAAAATGAGAAGAAGACACATCATCCAATTGATCAATATCAAGCTCTAATTCTTCAACCTCCATTTCATCTATTTCATAAGACACATCATCCTGTATCAAATTGTTTTGCAGAGGAGGATGTATTTTCTTGTCTTCATTATTCCTCCTGTCTCTAGGAAAAAACCTAGGATTAAATGCCCTTTGGAATTGATTGGGATTTTTATTATCATTATCCTGAACATGCCTATTTTGATTTTATTTTCCATTTCCAACCTATTGATTTTTGCAGATAAATTTTTAATGAGTTTGGTCATATCATCCATTTTACTATCTGCTACCTTTGTCCTTGAAGTAGATGTTAACATTTTTTTTCTTTTTCTTGTCTTCCCCATGATAATCTGACCTATTTCTCAACTTATTAGCTGCCATCTGGTTTGATTCTGCCTCCAAAGCTGCTTCTTGCATGTTTACTAAAGTAATGGCTCTTCTTTCCCTTAGCAATAGAGAGAATTCAACATCAAAAGAATTTGCATAAGTTAGCTTTGCAGATGTTTCAGTAAGCTTGATTTCTGCAAGGATTTTACTATACATTTTGTTGAAACGTTTGGTAAAATCAGTAATTGTCTCCCCTTGTTTTCTTTTTAAGGCTCCAAACTCAGTTATATAATAAAGATAATCTTTAGTATCTCCCCATTGTCTCATAAAGATTTATCCTAAAGCATTTATCCCATCAATGGAGTTTGGAGGCAATTCTCTAAACCATTTTCTTACCTCTCCATCTAAACTTTGAACAAAGACTCGCATCCACACATCCTGATGCTCTATATTTTGGTTATCAGCGTAGCTAAAATAAGCATTCCAATGCTCCTCTGTTGTAACCTCTTCCTGACCATTGAATCTTGGGAGATACTTCTAATAGTCTCCACCAGGAAGAGCATTTAGAGGTTGGGGTAAGACTAATGTGGCATATCTAGCAACTACTATGGCATCCATTCTATTAGGAGGTTGAGCTGCCATATTTGGAGAAGCCTGTGTAGGAGGTGCTTGAACCTGAAGAGTTGATGATTGAATCTGAGAAATTGGTAAACTGGCCTTTACTTGGCTAATGGGAATTCTACTAGTAAGAGGTGTGTAAAGTGATGATGAGGGCTTAAAATAATCAAATTGTTCAAAGTTCAAAATATCTTCCTTTACATCCTCAGATGACAAAGGATTAGAATAAACTCTAAAACTATCAACTTCACTAAAATTTTGAAATTCAGGAGCAAGGATAGATAACTCTTTCTTCTTTTTTTCTTCTTCAACTGTTGGCAGATTTAAGAAAGAAGAGGACGGAATAAATTCACTTGATGTTTCAGAAACTGATGTACACTAATGAGTACTCTCTGATGTAGAATTAAGCTTTTTCCTAGCTTCCCATAACAGTTTCTCTGGATCTGGAACTGCTAGATGCAAATGAGATGAAGGATTTCCCCTAGTTCCAACTCTCTTGGAATCCACTGTGATGTTTTTAGAACTACAGATGAAAAATGTAGTCTACAAAATACCCTGATTTCGTTCACCTTCCAAAATCAGACTTTTTAAAATATCCAAGGAAGTTTTACTTTCGTTTCTGCGTCCCCGGCAAGGGCGCCAAAAGATGTTATCACTGGAGTTTACACCTAGAGTACTAAGGATCAAAGTCCAGATAATCTTAAAGTTTCCAATTAGATGACTAGGTTTTGGCTTATGAATATCTTTTACAGGTAAAGTGGAGATCAGGTATAAGGTAATCGAACAGTATAGATAACTAAGCTATGAGCAGACAAAAAGACTATGAGTATGCATTATATAAAGAGAGAGTTTCAGATCTAGAGTACACAATAAACATTAACCCATTCACAAGAATTCTAGGATAGAAAACATTTATCAGAGAAAAAAGTTATGAATCGGGTGTTCAAATTGAACATAAACATTCATTATCACAAGAGAACAAAAATGGCTCATCTCGAATATAACATCATTCCAAGATAGCTTTTTATATAAACTGAAAAAAGATGAAACACATGCCTGATATAGATGATATATAGCCTGATCTCCAAAAGCTATTTCCTAATGCCTTTCCTATTCTTCATTGTCATATATATACAAAATACTTTGAAACTGTAATAGTTTAAGATTCAATAAACCAAACCAAATATAGGAAAGATGATGAGATCGAATAAACCAAAAATAGAAAAGATGACATATTCTATTTATATCTATGACTCATAATAGAAAGTATGCCATCTATCACTAATAGCTTGAAAATGATGATGATAATCATAACATAAAATCTGCCATCGAAGATTTTGGAAATATGACCTAAGTCCTACACCTGAAAAGTCTCAACAGACCTTGAGTTGTCTTCAAACATGATCAATCATAGCTTCCTCGCTGCTTCGGCTAACATTGTCAATCCATCAAGTTCCTGTGATCTCCTCTGCAGCCGAGAGTACTCTGCATCCATTGTTTGTATCTTCTTGTGGAGTTCTTTATTTGACCCATAAGCTCTTTGTTATGGTGTTGAGTGACTCTTTTTCTCCTTAGTACTTCCTTGGAAGCTATTATTAGCAATGTTCCAGGGAGTTTCTGGGGCGAGGGAGCGAGGGATCGAGGAAATGCACAAGGGGGACGTGTGGAAGCTACCCCAAATTTTAGGGAAATTTCAGGGAAATAGGGGGGCGTTGGAGTCATAAAAATTTTACAATATAAAAATGATAAATCCCAACAGTAACTATTACCATGTAAAAAGTAAAACTAAATTCATCATTATGGGGTGTACATCTATTACTTATTAGCATATCAAATTTCAAATTTGTAAATGATACTGAACCATGTTACTATACCCATGTAAAAACTAAAAACTAAATTTCATAATTATCATTATGCAAAGTATATCGAAATTCAAATTTTGTAATGTCCTCTTCCGATTAGGCCTTGAGGTCCAAAACCGCTAACCTATGTGATTCCTGTGGGTTTGAGCGGTTACTGACAGTTAGGGAATCAGCTAAGGACTGATGCCATCCATAGAAGATCTAGGGCATCATCATTAGGTCAAGAAGGGCCACCAGGGCCAAAGGCCACCTTCGTGCATGCCATCCAAGCATTCTTTAATGATGCATGCACTCATTAAGTCTCCATCCGCATGCATGCAAGTCAACTGCAAATTAGAAGATAAAGTGACCTAATTAGGTCATAGATTAGGTTTTTCGCAGTTGAAAGTTATAAAAGGAGGATAAAGCGAAAGGAGACTTCACTTTTGATGATTATTATTTTGGGAGCTCTTGGATAGCAGCACAGCAGTTGGGGTTGGAGACGAAATCTTCAGCTAGCGGGGTTTTAGCAGTGAAACATCTGCCCTAGTCTCATTCAGGGTAAGCCATACAGGTTCACCATTTGCTCTTACATTCATTCATAGTTATCCAGTATATGGTATAGATTGTTGCAGGAACACATGTGCAGGCGTAAAGGGGGGTTTTCAGCCAGAAAGCCCTAATCAGTTGCTGGGTCTTCAGATCTCAGTTTTGCTTCGAAACTCAGGTACCATTCTCATCATCAGCATCTTACTCCAGCATCCGGTAATTATCAGATCCGACCGTGCTCATCCGGAGCAGTTATCAGCGATTTCGGGATCAAGTGGGCGTGAGCAGCTGCCTCTCTGGAACAATTCGCTAGCCTGCCTAGAGACCTCAGAAACTCCACACGTACCAGGCATTCTCTCCAGCACGGGAAGGCTATCAGTCCTGCAAATCGGTAGTTTCATCGGACACCTCCTTCACTGAAAACGTCACCCTTATCTGATCTGGGTTCTTGCTGCTAGGGTTTCGCCAGATGTAGAAGATATCTGTCCATCTCCGATTCAGTTCTTGATGCTTGCATACTCTCTCAAGAGCAGTCCAGCCGGCTTATCAGTGGTAAGTGTTCATTCTACCTCACAAACCCTAACCCTAATTTTTGCTATAAAATAGGGATTTTTGCATGGCAGTTTGCATGCCCAGTTGTATCAACATATTTGCTTAGAAATAGAAAATATCGGGATTTGGGATATTACAGTGGTATCAGAGCTATCTTCTTGGCCAGCTGTGGGCTTAAGAAATGAAACTGAGATGAATACAGAAGGAGACCCTTTTGTAACCTATAGGAGGAGAAAGAGTAGATACACAGGGGAATTTGAGGATATCCAACTAGAAGATACCAATTCAGACATGGAACAAACAGGTATACACTCGGATAGGGGAAAAGGAACGGGAGACGAGGAGGATAGGATGGAGTTTCGCAACTTAGGCCAAAGGGCAAAAAGATGTACTCAATGCAATCAACAGATTATCGGCGAAACTGGAAATAGGTATCAACAGTACACCTCCATCATCGGTAGATCGAGGATCTACAAGCAGCAGTGGAAAGATTGCGTACACTATTATTCAAAATACTCCGCACATATATAGAAGACCTTCCAACAGGCCTACCATGCCTCACTTCTTGGCAGATACAGTAGGTGGTCCGGTCATGCAGGTAGAACCTAGCGAGCCTTTTGGGGCTTATTTACAAGAGTATAGAGACTTAGGGGATGAGTTTCATGCTGCGATATCCTTTTCAGATTTTTGCAACATGAAGAGTAGGAACAGGCCCAGGAATTTTAACAAGGGTTTCAATCACAACTATGAGTTGCAGAAGACCTTGGGCAGGTTGACCATCCCGAACTTTGATGGGACTCGCGGGGGATCAACGAGGATATGGGTTCAAAAGTTGGATACCTATTTCCAACTCAATCCCATGACAAAGACAGATGCCATTAAATTGGCTACACTTCACCTGGACGGAGAAGCTCAAGAGTGGTGGTACCACGGATCAGTGACATTGGGTCACAACACCATACACTCCTACGGTGAGTTCACTCAGAACCTCATCAAAAGGTTTGACAGGAAGGATCTAGAGATACATTTCAGGGAGTTGGCTCAACTCAAATAGACCGGTAGTGCAAAAGCCTTCATCTCAGAATTTCAGAGGATAGCAGTCATGGTAACAGATGTGTCAAAGAGCAGATTGACTATGTTATTCACTGAGGCCCTCACAGAGCCACTGCAGGGATGGGTGAAAGCCTACAAACCCCTCACTCTACAGGATGCCATTAGTAGAGCCAGAGATCTTCAGGATTCTGTCCCCAAAAACAAGTTCCCGCTGAAAACCAATTTTCCTGTTAGGGACAAGGATAAGAAACCTTTCCAGCAGGATATTCCCAAGAAAACATGGTTAGACGAGGACACTAGAAAAGATTTGAGAAGGAAGAAACTATGCTTCACTTGTGAGGAACCATGGGTACCAGGACACAGGTGTGCAGGGAAGGCGAAGGCTTACTACATTGAGGTATATTCGGACAGTGATGAGGATGACTATGAGCAGGAAGCCACAGAAGAACTACGGGCAGCTGAGGAGGAATCACACCAGGGTGATACACCAGAGAGAGTCATTGCTACATTATCTGGAGTACCAAGATTCCATACTCTCAGGGTTAGGGGAGTAGTACAGGGTCACAGAGTAGGAGTATTGATTGATGGGGGAGCAACCCACAATTTCATTGACTCCGCTTGGGTAGCCAAGAGAGGTATTCAAACCAAGAAGTTCAAAGGATTCACTGTAGCAGTAGCCGGGAACTCCAGCATGGAGTGCAACTACTGGGTTTCAAAATTGAATGTCACCTTAGGTAACTATCAGATGACAGATTCCTTCTAGGTAGTGGATGTATCGGATACTCATCTATTACTGGGTGTTAAGTGGCTTTATTCTATAGGGAAATACACTACAGACTACAGGACGATGGAAATGGAATTCCAAAGGCCAGACGGCAAATGGGTAGTTTTGAGGGGCATGAACACTTATCTCCCAAAACCAGTCTCGTCTCAGAGAATGGAGGCAGTACTCCAACAGGATGATATAGAATGGGCTACAGAATGTTTGATCACCTTCAGGAAGCCCCCAGAGACCAGCGCACAACACCCAAGTGACATTCAAACCTTACTACAGAAACATGAAAAGGTTTTTAGTGACCTTCCATCAGGTAGACCGGCAGACCGAGGTTTTGAACACATCATCGAGCTAGAGGAGGGGACACAAGCAGTCATCACCACTCCTTACAGGCATCCCAAAAGATACAAGGATGAGATTGAGAAAACAATCAAAGAATTACTGGAGCTTGGATATATTCGGCCCAGTTCTAGCCCCTTCGCATCCTTAGTAGTATTGGTAAAAAAGAAGGATGGTACACTGCGAATGTGCATCGATTATCGAGCACTCAACAAAAAGACCATTAAACCAGGTATCCCATTCCCAGAATTGACGAACTCATGGATGAGCTTCGGGGAGCTAAATACTTCTCCAAGATTGATCTTCGCTCAGGATACCATCAGATCAGGGTAAGGGACCAAGATATCTCCAAAACAGCTTTTCGCTGTCACTATGGTCACTATGAGTTTTTGGTCATGCCCTTTGGACTTACCAATGCTCCAGCCACTTTCCAGTCATGCATGAACCACACATTCAGAGCACAGCTACGTAAGTTTTTGCTGGTATTCTTTGATGACATCCTGATTTACAGCAAAACATGGGAAGAGCATCTAAAACACCTGGACGAAGTACTGAGTATTTTAGAAGAACATTCGCATTATGAGAAAATGTCCAAGTGTGAGTTTGGCATGAAGGAAATGTTGTACTTAGGACACCTAATCAATGCAGAAGCAGTACAGGTTGATATGGAGAAAATCCGAGCTATCAGAGATTGGCCCACGCCAAAAACAGTTACAGAATTGAGAGGGTTCTTGGGTCTATGCACTTATTACTGACGATACGTTAAGGGATTCTCCCAATTTGCAGCACTCCTCACAGATCTCACAAAGAAGGGAGCGTTCACTTGGACAGACTTAGCACATAAAACTTTCGAGGAGATGAAGGTTATTATGAGTTCCTGTCTAGTTTTAGCATTACCAGACTTCTCACAACCCTTTGTAGTAGAATGTGATGCCTCAGGGGAAGGGTTAGGAGCAGTGTTGATGCAAAATCATCACCCTATTGCATTTGAGAGCCGTAAACTGAAGAACTACGAACGCCATTACTCCATATATGACAAAGAGATGCTAGCCATCTTACATGCTTTCACAAAATTCAGACAGTACCTGGTGGGCAGTAAGTTCAAAATCAAAACCGATCATAACAGCCTCAAGTATTTCCTGGAGCAGAAGGAACTGAATGAGCGACAACAGAAATGGGTCAGCAAAGTACAAGCCTATGATTTCGAGATCGAGTATGTAAAAGGGAAGAATAATGTAGTAGCTGATGCATTATCCAAGCGTCCCACCTCATTTTCTCTCAGTAGTATATCGACAGATTGGAGGGCACTTCTCTTAGTAGAATATTCCAAAAATAAATTCGCTTGCGAATTATTGGACGGGCAAATTCAGGATGACAGGTACAGGATTGTTGATGGCATCATCTATTACAAAAATAGGATATACCTCGTCCCAGAATCCACATTGAGGAAAAAGATCATTCAGACAGCCCATGATTCTCCTTTATCAGGGCATCAAGGTTTCTTAAAGACCTACAAGCAGATCTGAGAGAGGTTCTCATGGAAGGGCCTCAAGGGGGAAATTATACAGCATGTCCGGGAATGTAACATCTGTCAGCAGAAAAAGATTGAGAACACCCACGCAGCAGGGTTACTCCAGCCACTACCGATTCCAGAACAAAAGTGGGAAAGCATCTCCATGGACTTTATTTCAGGATTGCCCAAGGTCCAAGGGCGAGATTGTTTATATGTAGTAGTTGACAGACTGACCAAGTTTGCACATTTCTTTTCGATATCATCAGACTACTCGACAGCTCAAGTAGCTGAGTTATTCTTTAGGGAGGTCTTCAGGTTACACAGGTTACCTAAGACCATTGTCAATGATCGGGATAGCAGATTCACGGGTGCCTTCTGGCAGGAACTGTTCAAATTGGTGGGGACCGAACTGGCTACTAGTACGAGTTATCATCCCCAGAGTGACGGGCAAACGGAAATAGTCAACAAGTGGATCGAAGGATATTTAAGGAACTATGTAGCAGGGCAGCAGCAAACCTGGATCAAATGGCTACACCTAGTGGAGTATTGCTACAATACTACCTATCACATGTCTATTAAGATGACTCCTTTTAAGGCATTATATGGTTATGAGGCCTTGGACTATGCAGATTTGGCATTTGGAGATAGTAGGGCTCCTAAGGCTAAGGATTAGACACAGGACAGTCAAGACATTCTGAAAATATTGAAGGAGAATTTACAAACAGCCCAGAATCAACAGAAGTTGTATGCCGACAAACACAGGATTGAGCGGAGCTTTGAGGTAGGGGATTTGGTATACTTAAGGCTCCAACCTTACAGATAGTCCTCACTTAAGAAGAAAGGAGCAGAGAAGTTAAAAACCCGCTTCTATGGACCATATAGAATAATCAGGAAGGTAGGAGAGGTGGCATATGAACTAGAACTTCCACAGGAAAGCAAAATTCACAATGTGTTCCATGTATCTAATCTGAAGAAGACCCTTGGGCAACACATCGCTCCATCTACAGAATTGCCTCCTTTAGATGATGAAGGACTGCTGATACTGATTCCCGAACGAATCATTCAGACTAGAGAAAGGAAGCTCAAGAACAGGGTAATCAGAGAGTACTTGGTTCAATGGAAAGAACTACCGCCAGAGGATTGTTGAAATATTGTAACTTCGAAGAATATTCTATATGTATCTTTTGTGGTCCCCGATGGTCCTACTGGGAGAACCACTTATATTACTTTGTACCCCGATGCTTCTAATCAGAAGAACTAAGAAGAGTCATGAGGTAGTCCCCTCTAATTGTGAAGGTGGGTCATTAGCACCCCAGTGTGGTTACTTGAGCCTACATGTGTAACTCGAGCCTACATGATTTAACTCAAGACTACATGTCGGATGAGTTAATTCAGGTGAACGGATGAATATAAATAGAGGTGTGGTGCTCCTCATTTGAGACACACACTCTCACTTGTATAGCGCATTAGTGGAGAAGAGAGAGAAGTATCTGGAGAAGGAGGAGGATCAGGCTTTGATCTCCTTGTTGGTTTTATCTTTTATCTTTTGGGGCATCTATATTGAGGAAGCTTTTTGCTGGGTTTTTCCCTTTAGGGTTTTCCCACGATAAATCTTTGTGTTCTTTTTTGTATGGTTGTGCTTGTCTATCTTTCAGTGATCCTGTCTATATGCTTTTGTTATGAAATCGAAATGAAATACTAATGATCTAGCTTAGCATATGAAAACTTAACATGGTATCGAAGCCACCCTGAATGAAGACATTGTGCAGCTAGGGATTCTTACTTTTTGGGTCTCTATCCACAATCGATCAGCAAAAGAAGGCTAGACTGACTCTCCATTGAAGGGCGCATCTTTCTATCGAAGCGGAATTCGATTCCGAGCATTTTCAGTTTTGGTGCAGAAAATTAGGGCTTTCTACAGAAGAGAAATTTTTGAGTGAGCCCGGCATAGGATTGTTCTCCTCATCAAAATCGAAGTTTAGAAACCTGGATCAAGAAATTTGGTTGGGTGAAACTCCGGGAAAGTCAAACCCTAGTTTGACCCCGAGCTAGAAAAACCCTAAATACTAAAACTGCTAAGTTTTGGTACATTCGCTATATCCCAAGATTGGTAAAGGCTCAAGAACTAACAATTATAGATGCCGAAGATAAAATCCTGATGTACACTCTGTCCAAAATTCAGCGTCATATTCTCTATATTCTGGGAGATATGATCCCTCCAAATTAGGGTTCCAGCCTCTTCCAGAATTCATCCCTAAACAGGACACTTGAGGAGAATTGCTATATATTGGGCTACAGAGGTCCAAATGGAATTCCTGAAGATGTTCCAAAAAGAGCACAGACCGTACTTTCTGTGGTCCAAATTTCAGAACCAGAAGATGAAACAGTGACACGTGGCAGGCCGTACAACTTCGTTGTTATGAACAGTCCTGTAACAGGTCACCTTGGGAAAATGATCATAAATCCCAATTGGTGAAACCAATTCTGATGAAACCTATGGTTTTGGATCAAGGACATGCGAGGTTATTGTAATGTGAAATTGCAGACATAGAGGAGTAGTAATTTCAGAGATATCACAGAAACAATGACAGACATTTTTGCAGAAGAAATTGGAAAACTAGGGCTTCCTGTTTCGGGAGCATCCCTCCACTGTTTTCAGAAAAGGAGTACATTGGACAACTCCATTTGAAGAAATATATCTTTCTATCCAATTAGATCTGAAAGATTCAAAGTTTTGAAAATTAAGGTTTCTCTGACAAACCCTAGATCAGCCAGCTCGGAAAGTAGGACGGACACCTCAAATTGGTAAGATCTAATCTTTTGCTATTTGCATTTGAGGTTCTCATTTCAAAGTGGTCTATCACATCAGATTGATGATAAGCTTGGTGAAGTTGACAACTTCCAAGCATGGGAGTATTTGATCTCTCTAAAGAAAATGAATTGGACACCTACATGAGTAGAGAGGTTCCAGTTCTAGAGGGAGATGAGGCTCAAAGCCTTACACCAGAAAAACTTGGTCAAGGCCAAGAAGATCATTGTTGATTCAATCATGGATCAACTTGTACCACAAGTGTCTTCCCTAAAGACACCGAAAGAGATGTTTGATTCCTTGACCAAGCTATTTGAAGGAAAGAACATACATCGAAAGATGACCTTAAGAAACAAATTGAAGAGGTAAAAGAAGAAGTGAAGAATGCAGAAGTGGTGATAGCCACCTTGAATGGCCTCCCAGGATCGTGGGATTCATTCATGCAAAGAATGTATGCCAGAAGGAAGTGATTACTTTCAGCTCGACTCATAAGAAGAGAAGAAGAAGATGGGAGCGATTAAAGATCAAGCTCTCATCATTCAAAGAAGATCCCTCAAGCGATGAGGAATACGAAGAACTCAATTCTTGAAGAACCTCTTATTCATCTTATCATTTGGATAAGAAATGATGATTTCACGAATGAAGAAGATGATAACGCAGAATGATCAAGATGGAGTCTACCCACAAAATAAATAAAAGATAAGTATTCAATTGTCATTTCATGATATTGTTTTGTTATACATTTGATTATATTCAGTTGATGTGTTATGCATTAATGACTGTATACTACTAATATGCATGTGATGGGTAAGTAGCTCATGGTGCTATACAACTCTCCATTGCTACTTATCAAACCTCTTTGTTGACATATTGGATTAGTGCACAATCTCAATGATGTCATGGTAGAGATGGAAGGCATCTAGAAAGTTTCTGTGAGATATGGATGAATGTTGTATTGGCTAAACAATTGCATGATGCATAAGAATTTGTTGTTATGCATATGTTTTATGAAATAGTTCTAACCATGCAACTGGTGTATTTGAATTGTAGGAAAGGTCCTGTACAACCTCCTACAAGAAAAGAAGGATGAGACTTATTCAGAAGAACAAGTGATGACAATTCAAGATTCATTCCAATAAACATGAATCTGAAGCTCCCAGGGTCAGAGACACCATGACGAAAGAAAGAGCTTCAGAAAGCAGTAGATCCACCTCGAAGGATGAAGACCACCATGGGTACGAGAGATAACTCAAAATGAAGAAAAGAATGCTATGAAAGAAGCTATGATCAAATAATAACAGTTGATCATGGGGAATGATGTATACGATATGATTTCGAGACATAAAGGGAAGTATGTAGTATCTTCTATATGGATCTACAAGAACAAGTGTACAAAGCAAGGTTCATGATTTGCCTCAGAAAGAATAAACTATGACCAGTATATATCAAGCATAGAACCACCTGTACAGAATGAAGAAGGAAGATGATACTCCACGTCAGGGGGAGTGACTACAGAAGATATATGAGTTCGACATGGTACGACATGATGGATAGCTTCGTGATGGATTGAGACTTTACCAAGAGTAAAGTGGGTTCCAACCTTCAAGGTTGATTGCAGAAGTCTAGGATATGTTGATGATCTAACAAGACGAACTCATGGAAGATGTTATAATGAAAAAATACTAGAATGATGTTTGGGATATAGGACTCAAACCAGAAAGCAAGAATGTGGTATCTTACAAATGGATTTGCAAGATAAAATATGTTGCTGATAGAAGTAAGGAAAGACTTGTGGCTAAAGGTTTCTATAAGAAAGAAGGAATTAATTCTGAAGAGACACTTACTCCAGGAAGCAAGGTACACTTCCTTCAGAACTATGATGGTAGTTGCTTCCATGATGAAGTAAAGACAAGCCTTCCTTAATGATATGATTGGGGAAGGATTTTACAGATGAACTCATATATGTAAGTTGAAGAAGGCGCTCTATGGCATGAAGCAAGCTCCTAGAGCTTGGTATGGAAGGATAGACAATTTCCTGTCAATTATGGGCTTTACCAAGAGTAAAGCTAATCCTAACTTTTATCTCAAGGTTGTAGAAGATGAACCTGTCATCCTATGGATGACTTATTCTTGATAGGGAATGAGAAACAGATCATGGAAAGCAAGAAGAAACTAGCAGAAGAATTTGAGATGAAATACCTTGGGTTAATGCATTATTTCCTAGGTCTGGAAGTATGGCAAAGTTCAGAAGGAATATTTCTCAACCAGGGAAAGTATGCGGTACAGATATTGAAGAGATTCAATATGTTGGAATGCAAAGTCATGGCCACACTCATGGACTCCAACCTGAAGCTGTTAGCTGATGACTCATCAGAGTTAGTGGATGTGACTCATTACAGACAGATCATTGGGTCATTGATGCACTTAACAAATACCAGACCAGACATTTGTTTTGCTGTGAACACCTTAAGTCAATATCTTGTTCAACCAAGACGGGTTCACCTAGTAGCTGCAAAACATGTGATGAGATATCTGAAAGGGACTATAGACTTTGGTCTATACTATGATGGTAGCCATGAGTATAGATTGTATGGCTACACAGATGCAGATTGGGTTGGAAGTATCTCAGACAGGAAAAGCACATCAGGTAGATGTTTTTGTTTGGGGTTTACTATGAGTTCATAATTTAGCAGGAAACAGTCCAGTGTTTCTCTTAGCACGGCTGAAGCAGAATACATAGCAGATTGCTCTGCTAAGTTGTGAAGTCATATGGCTTCAGAAGCTGATATCAGGTCTCCTTGACCTGAAGATGGATACTACATTGATTCTATGTGATAACGAGAGTTGTGATAACAGAGACCCTGTGTTCTGTCGTAACACATAGAAATCCGGTATTTCTACATACGAGATAAAGATGCAGATGATGATGTTTCAGTATTTACATACTGTAGATATAGATGATGGTGATTCAGTATTTCTATACTGAATATAGAGATGATGATGTTTCAGTATTCCCATACTGAAGATATAGATGATGATGATTTCAGTATTCCCATACTGAAGATATAGATGATGTTTCAGTATTTACATACTGTAGATGCAGATGATGGTGACTCCATATTTCTATATTGAATATAGAGGTGATGATGCTTTCAGTATTTCTATACTGAAGATATAGATGATGATGCTCTTAGTATTCACATACTGGAGATACAGATGGTGATAGTTCAGTATTCACATACTGAAGATGTAGATGAAGATGGTTTAGATGATGATGCGGTGACAAAGCCTCTGTCTCGGGTAAAGTTCGAACACTTTTGAGACAAGCTTGGTGTGGTTCGGAAAGACCTTCCCCGAAAGGGGGAATAGTGATGCTGCAGTGGGATTGTATCACACCTGGGCACTTGCGCTAAAGAGATCCGGAGACCTTGGTCTTCGAGAATGAAGAGGGATTGTATCATCCTGGGACATATGTCCAGAAGAGATCGGGAGACCTCGATCTTCGAGAATGAAGAGGGATTGTATCATCCCGGGACATATGTCCAGAAGTGATCCGGTGACCTCGGTCATCGAGAATGTAGCAGGATTGTATCATCCTTAACTTCGGTTCAGAACGGATCCAGTGAACTTCGGTCATCGAGAATGTGGCAGGATTGTATCATCCTTGAACTTCGGTTCAGAACGGATCCGGTGAACTTCAGTCATCGAGAATGTGGCAAGATTGTATCATCCTTGAACTTCAGTTCAGAACGGATCCGGTGAACTTCGGTCATCGAGAAGGTGGGAGGATTGTATCATCCTTGGACCTCGGTTCAGAATGGATCCAGTGAACTTCAGTCATCGAGAAGGTGGCAGGATTGTATCATCCTTGGACTTCGGTTCAGAACGGATCCGGTGAACTTCGGTCATCGAGAAGGTGGTATGATTGAATCATCCTTGGACTTCGGTTCAGAATGGATCCGGTGAACTTCAGTCATCGAGAAGGTGGTAGGATTGCATCATCCCTGGACTTTAAGTCCAAAAGAGATCCAAAGGATTCTTTGTCTTTGTACTGTGGTTTGCAAGTTGTTGCTGCTGATGATGATGTTTCTGATTGAAAGATCAGAGTGTGATAATGATGATATTTTGATGTTGATATTTTGATGATGATGATGTTGATATTTTGACGATGTTGATGTTTTGATAATAATGATGTTTTAATGATGATGATGTTTTCATGATGATGTATCTGATCGAAAGGGTCAAAGTGCTAAAGATGTTGCTGATCGAAAGGTCAAAATACTGAAGATGTTGCTGATCGAAAGGTCAAAGTGCTGAAGATGTTGCTGATCGAAAGGTCAAAGTACTAAAGATGTTGTTGAAGTTGTTGTTGATCGAGAAGTCAAAGTATTGAAGATGTTGATGCTGATCGAAAGGTAAAAGTGCTGATGATGATGTTGCTGATCGTAAGATCAAAATATAATAATGATGATGATGATGTTCGAAAAATAAAAATGCTGAACCAGTAGTTGCGGATCAAAACAGTCAGAGTGTTGTTGTTACCAAAGACTGAAGATTGAAGATGAAGACTACCTGATGTTGAAAAGCTTCCAATGATTTATAGATGTGTTACCCTGATGATGTTGATGATGTCCTCTATCTCTCTCCTACTATTGTTGTTGTTGATGTTGTTGTAGAATACCCTTCTCGTTAAGGGGGAGTGTTGAAATATTGTAACTTCGAAGAATATTCTATATGTATCTTTTGTGGTCCCCGATGGTCCTACCGGGAGAACCACTTACATTACTTTGTACCCTGATGCTTTTAATCGGAAGAATTAAGAAGAGTCATGAGGTAGTCCCCTCTAATTGTAAAGGTGGGTCATTAGCACCCCAGCGTGGTTACTTGAGCCTACATGTGTAACTCGAGCCTACATGATTTAACTCAAGCCTACATGTCGAATGAGTTAATTCAAGTGAACGGATGAATATAAATAGAGGTGTGGTGCTCCTCATTTGAGACACACACTCTCACTTGTATAGCGCATTAGTGGAGAAGAGAGAGAAGTATCTGGAGAAGGAGTAGGATCAGGCTTTGATCTCCTTGTTGGTTTTATCTTTTATCTTTTGGGGCATCTATATTGAGGAAGCTTTTTGTTGGTTTTTCCCTTTAGGGTTTTCCCAGGATAAATCTTTGTGTTCTCTTTTGTATGGTTGTGCTTGTCTATCTTTCAGTGATCCTGTCTATATGCTTTTGTTATGAAATCGAAATGAAATACTAATGATCTAGCTTAGCATATGAAAATTTAACAAGGATGCCACCTGGGAAGGTGAACAGGTATTGCAGCATCCCAGTTTGAAGTTGCTTGAGGACAAACAATCTCAAGCGGAGAGGACTGTAATGTCCTCTTCCGATTAGGCCTTGAGGCCCAAAACCGCTAACCTATGTGATTCCTGTGGGTTCGAGCAGTTACTGACAGTTAGGGAATCAGCTAAGGACTGATGCCATCCATAGAAGATCTAGGGCATCATCATTAGGTCAAGAAGGGCCACCGGGGCCAAAGGCCACCTTCCGGCATGCCATCCAAGCATTATTTAATGATGCATGCACTCATTAAGTCTCCATCCGCATGCATGCAAGTCAACTGCAAATTAGAAGATAAAGTGACCTAATTAGGTCAAAGATTAGGGTTTTCGCAGTTGAAAGTTATAAAAGGAGGATAAAGCAAAAGGAGACATCACTTTTGATGATTATTTTTTTGGGAGCTCTTGGATAGCAGCACAGCGTGCCGCACAGCAGTTGGGGTTGGAGACGGAGCCTTTAGCTAGCGGGGTTTCGGCAGTGAAACATCTGCCCTAGTCTCATTCAGGGTAAGCCATACAAGTTCACCATTTGCTCTTACATTCATTCATAGTTATCCAGTATACGGTATAGATTGTTGCAGGAACACGTGTGCAGTCGTAAGGGGGGGTTTTCAGCCAGAAAGCCCTAATCAGTTGCTAGGTCTTCAAATCTCAGTTTTGCTTCGAAACTCAGGCACCATTCTCATCATCAGCATCTTACTCCAGCATCCGGTAATTATCAGATCCGACCGTGCTTATCCGGAGCAGTTATCAGCGATTTCGGGATCAAGGGGGCGTGAGCAGCTGCCTCTCTGGAACAATTCGCTAGCCTGCCTAGAGACCTCAGAAACTCTGCACGTACCAGGCATTCTCTCTGGCATGGGAAGGCTATCAGTCCTGCAAATCGGTAGCTTCATCGAACACCTCCTTCACTGAAAACGTCACCCTTATCTGATCTGGGTTTTTGCTGCTAGGGTTTCACCGGATGTAGAAGATATTTGTCCATCTCCGATTCAGTTCTTGATGCTTGCATACTCTCTCAGGAGCAGTCCAGCCAGCTTATCAGTGGTAAGTGTTCATTCTACCTCACAAACCCTAACCCTAATTTTTGTTATAAAATAGGGATTTTTGCATGGCAGTTTCCATGCCCAGTTGTATCAGCATATTTGCTTAGAAATAGAAAATATCGGGATTTGGGATATTACAAATTTCAAATTTGTAAAAGATAATGCAACAAATGCTAAAGTCTGAAATAGTCAAATAAATACCGAACAATGAACACAAAGAAGTTAAAACTTAGAACAGTGACGACTGCTCCAAGTTTAGTTGCAATATGATTATGAAATGAAATCGTGAGAGGATAGTGTTTAGGAAGGTCTTAGACTCTTAGGTTAGTCTAGGATTTAATTTAAATTTCGTTTAATTATGTTTTAATTTTTTAAACGCTTTTTTAATATTTTAATTTGCATTTATTTTTATTGAGAAAAATGAAAATTTGGGGGGGACGGGGAGACGTGTAGAAGCTCCTCCCAGGGGGAAATGCGTTTCGCACTTGGGAAAACGTGGGGGAACGCGTTTCCCCGAGTTTCCCCCAAAAGGGGGACGTGGGGAAACGTTTCCCCAGGAGTTTCCCCGTCCCAGAAGCGTGGGGGAGCGAGGGGGCACGTTCCCCACCCTAGGGAATGCGTCTCCGTGGAACACTGATTATTAGTTCTGGATAACTTGCATTGCTCTCTTCTAGATCTTCCCTCATCCTCATGTTTGCTATCATTAACTTTTCATTTGAATCATTCAAATATCCACTTTGATCTTTAAAATAGGTTAATGATTATTTTAGGACTTCAATTTCTGACAGTGATTCCATAACCTTTTGATGTGCAGGATCCTCCTTTTCATTTAATTTTGTTGGACACAAAGGCCACACTGAGAGGGGGGGTGAATCAGTGTGTGAGCAATTTAAACATTTTTACCTTATTTTAATCAATCAAAGTATATCAAGCATTATATTACCAATCACATCATCACATTCAATAGCTAAATCAAACATGAGTCATAAGTGCAATAATCACATCAAGAGAGACGCAACAATATATGTAATTTTGGTCTTTATTTATGGTAAATGGAAGACTACAATCTTCTCGATTACAATCAACACCAACTGATGAAAAGAGCACCAACTCTTGTAATAGGACTCAGCCTGGTTTTCTTAGCTCTAACTAAGAAGGGTTTGAGGAGTCCAATCCTCAAGTGTAAGATTCCATTTGCAAGCTTGATGCCAATCTTTGATTGTCATCAATCTGATGCTCATCACTCAATCTGATCATCAATCTCTGCTAAATGATGTTGGTCAAGCACTACTGGTCAATTACTGCTCATCAACGGTCCGCTCATCAATATTGCTTGTCAAGCTTGTCAATCTACTCATCAACTCATCACGGCATGCATCATGTCTCTGTTGTTCATAACAAGGTCACTGTGCATGTATATCACTGAGATATCATCATATTGACACACCACTACCACTATATACATCACTGGATTTATTCACTGTATAGTTCATCATCATCATAGTGTATGCATCATTGTCATCATTTCATCATGTAAATCTCAGTGGATTTACTTCCCACAATATTGTCCATACACTATGCATACACTATCAACATCATCATATGCAATGTCATCATCACCATGGTTTTGCATCACTATATACATACACTGTATAAATCACAATACTGTATTGTATGCATACTGTTCATACTGTATACCTCTACCACTGCTCATATGTCATTGTATACATTACTGTAACTACTTCACTGTTTGTAGATGACTAGTATAGGACTGTATATATGGGCTATGAATAACTTCAAATGGATTGATTGTTTGCAACATAGAACCAGGGCTATATGCATACTAGAGCTGAGTATGTCTGTAGAGAAGAGTGTGTTACCACCAGGACTGTCTATGAAGCAGAGAAGACCTTCCAACCATGTGCAAAACAAGACTGTGGAAGACTGTCAACACTACTTGCAAGCTCGGATTGTCAAGGTGTATGCTGGTAGACTACCTAGTTTCCACAGTCATCCAATTAGGGCACGCTCCTCTATATTTCTACTGCTGCGATCTTCACCACCGAGTTTACAACATCAACAAGCTTTGAATTGGACTGTTTAACCTCAAACGAAGTCGCTCACTTCCACAAAATTTGCACGGTAGTTAAACACCCAAAAACTAGTCATCAATGTGGAGTTAACGTCACAAACAAGTGTTGGTAAGTCACATGGTAGCTGCTGCAATAAAATTCGGACTGTTAGATGGTTGAAGGTCAAAAATTCACAAAAAAACCAGACTTGTGTGAAAGCTTCAAAAATCGGATAGTATGGTGTGGATAGGCCTCCAACACCTCGAATCTGCTGCTGCAAAAACAAACCAAAAACATACCCCGAAAATCTTCCTTATCTGTAAATTCGGGTCTGCAAAAATCTCAGTCACTGCTGCCCGAAATCACAGTCTGCTGCTGCCCGATATTACAGTCTGTTGCCCGAAAAATCACAGAGCTAAATCCACAAATTCTTCTTGCAAAAATGAAGACGTGAGACCTCTATTTATACAGAATTGAAAAAAAAAAAAACTGGGCCAACATGCATATATTCTATGTTTTATTTTTTCTTTTTTCTTTTAATTTTATTCTTTTTAATTTCTTTTAATGATTGGGTCAACTCGTTATGCTTGGTCACTCAAATTTTATTTGCAAATCTTTTGGATATGACTAGGTTTTTCAATGAGGAGAATGACAACAGAATGGGTCATTTACCTTAGCAACGTCAAAGGCTTCTTCACGGTACAAGGGTTGTGTCCAACATATGTGTGGGATCAAGAGTCAAGAGTCAAGACCCACACAACCACTTCAAGGGTTTCAAGTGACAAGAGTTTCATCATCAAGACAAGGGTTGAAATGGACGTCTTCAAAATTACAAAGTCATCATCATCTCAAAGGCACCATTCATCCATGCAAGAGTGAGGGATTCGATTCCAACAAACCATGTACATCAAGCCATCATATAAGTGGGTGCAAAGTCTTCCTTATGCCCTAAGACCATCTCCAAAAGTTCCAGGACTCCATCATCACACAAATGACCATGCACACCACAAATGACCATAGAATGGGTCATTTGGCTCAGTTGGTGTTCCAAAGGCTTCTTTGACATGTCAAGGGGCTTCATGGGCTTCTTCAACCACCTCAGCCACACAAGGAAACCTCCAAGGATCAAGATCCATCATGACATCACCTATGGGGTTGTCAAACCTTCTCCTAGGGTAACATGACCCCATCAAGGCATGAATGACCACAGAATGGGTCATTAATTCGTCTTCAACCCATCAAGGGCTTCTCCATCATCCCCAAGAGCTTCAGCACCATCTCCAGGGTCTTCAGCATCATCACCAGGGTCTTCAGCATCGTCAACAAGGTGGTGGCTCCAAGATCCAACCTTGTGGGTACAAGGACCTTGTCAGCTGGGTACAAGGTGCTTCAAGGCACAAAACAACTTTGTCTAGTCTCCAAGGTACTGGGATCATCCATACCTGTGAACTGCAAGAGAGACTTGGTGGCATCAATGACTGCCTGTGGGGCCACTGCAAGTCCATGTTGGCATCAATGACAATTTCATCTACAAATTCTTCAATAACTAAGGGTTTGGAACAAGTACCTAATTCAAATTCAAAAACTTTATGTTTACCTTTATCTTTACAAGCTTTCTCGGGCAAATATGGTGTATACCTCAATTCTTCTTGAATCTCCTCAAAGGTTTGATCTATTGCATGATGCTCTTCATCTGCAACTTGTATATCTTCATCGCTAGAGGAGTCTTCTATGGCAGTTACAACATCTTTTTGAAACTTTGAATTAAGGATAGCCTTCATGTTCATCCTCCGTTTATTCTTTGGTCTAGTTTTGTGTCTCCAATTTCTTCCCCAACTCTTGGGACCAAGGGCATCATCATTCTTTGTACTAGAGTAAATTTCTGGGGCCATGTTATTTTCTTCAACCTCCCTAGGAATATTGCGAGCAGCCATTTATTCCTTTTAAAGCTCACAAACTAATTTCCTTTGTACCTCTATTTTCGAAATTTCCATCACAGGCTCATTATCTGCATTGGCTTTCTCTTTTGGTTGATTGCTTGCATGTTTGCCTTTTCTCTTCTGCCCTCTCAAACCCCTGTATCTCTTCTCTATCTCTTTAGCATCGTTATACATTTGGGCCTCAGAACATCTCTGGTTCAAAACCAGTGTAGCAAATATCTCTGATTTCTCTCGATATTTCCGATTTCTCCAGATTTTTTCATGTTGCAGATTTGTCCGATATTTTCATAAATCTTCATGTCTAAGTTTATTTTTGCCGATATTTTGTGATATTTTCCCCGATACTCCCGACACGATATTTGCAACATTGTTCAAAACTAGACCAAAACAAAAAATATTGCCAAGATCTGTCCAGCTTCTTTAATTCAATGATTATTAATAATTTGATTAAGCCATGAAGAAACACAGAGTGACTGGTATGGTCAGGGTGATTTTTTACACTCGTGATCATTTTTTTAGGCTCTTAAACAAATAATAAGAAAGATTTAACCTAGATTCACCATTCAGATGCAATAAAAACCTCAAATGATACCTGAACACTGTTGCAAATTGACCTTCACAGGTGATGTCGTGCTGGACAATATTAAGCACATCCCTCCATTCTAGTTTTACATTATTTAAATGAATTCATTTACCCCAATCAAGCTTTTCGAAAGCAAGCAACAAGACAATGCTTAAATCAACCTCAAATAAATTATTTTTAAACCATATTTCGCCTTCGATGGTTATGCCTGTTGTTTCTGCAATTATGGATTCATTTACTTTGAAGCTTAGGGTTTGAAAACTGACAGATGAATCCTTATAATTCTTCACAAAGGCATTTGTCACCTCCAGATTGTGACCACTTAATTTTTCACAGAATGAAAACAAACCTGCATTCTGCATCATCTCTGCGCATTTAGGGAATTCTTCGGCCCACTTAACATTTGTTGGTTCCAACTTGCAAATTTTTCCAGCGACTTTCTTCATCGCAACCAGTTTTGGTCCTACTAGATCATGTCTTCAAGGTTGATGAGTGTCCCTCCTGTTTAAGCCACGTTATGCAAACAATAATTGATATATGAAATTCATAAATAAATTTGGAGTACAATCCTTTGGTTCAATGTATTTTATGATCTCAAGAATAGCTCGTACTGCCAACTTCTGTCATTCATTATGAGCAAAGTCTCCTCCACTAAAAACGCGTCCATCTTGTGACAAATGTCACAAGCCAATTTCCAAATGTAGGCAATCTAGTAACGCCACCCTGTAACCCCATTATGAATTGTGCTATCGGAATGTACTATGACCATTTGTAATATATAACTTTGGAATCTATGGGTCATTCGTCGAAGGTTAAGACTTTACATGATATTTATAATAAACTTGGAAGAATTAATGAAAATGAGCCACATTTGTCCTATTTATCATAACAAATAAATAAGTAAATGGTAAATTCTAACCTAAGGAATCTAATGACTAATCTAAGGAACTTAATGAATTGCAAGGTGGAAATGATTTTCTAAGAAAAGACCTAGGGTAGAACTAGGATACAAATCCAGTGCTATCAGCCTAACAGCGGGCATATGGCATGAGGTATATGATGGATTTAACTTGTATTGGTACACTGGCTATGCTAGGTTATTGTCATTCATTGGTGATCATTATTTTATTCAGGTCTTTATAGTTGGGCTTGCACTTGGAGTGATATAGTGACTTTAGTGTTAAGTTTCATTTGCATGCTTTTCTCTGGGTTAATCCATATGTAAAGTATGGATCAGTTCCCCCTCTCCTGGAAAGTGTAGACAACTTCATCTTCAAGATAGAAGTCCTTTAACACATGCAATCCATCCTTGGGAAAGAATAGCATACACAAAATAAACAAGTCCTTAAAAATATTCCCCCTCAATCCATGCGCTAGCCTTGTGATGAGAATAGCATAGGTAGATTATAGGAATTCCACAAAAGCAACCTCATGAATCCATAAATATCTTCTTGATGCGTGCACTTTAACTCTCAAATGAGAATAGCATATTTAATTATGAAAAGTCCACAAAAACATTCCTCCACAAACCATGTGCTAGCCTTATGATGAAAGTAACATGTGTAGATTATAGCAATTCCACAAAATCAACCTCTACAAAGCATGCACTCTAGCTATAGGTAATAATGGCATGTTAAATAGAGGAAACATAAAAAAAAAATTGCCTCAATCCATGTGCTCTAGCTTTTATTCCAAAATAGCAAAGGTAAGTGCCAAACGTCACTAGGAAGTCTTCATGAAAATTCAATGCATGGGAAAAGACCGCTAAAAATATAACTTGGTGCCTAAATTGGAAACTTACAACATTCCCGTCAAGACCAGCCTTCGCTTAGCAACTTCCTTCTTTCTTGTGTGTCCTTCCTCCAAAGGCACCAAAAGACAAATGGAAGGTGATACTACCTGTGACCACATATCAGTAGGGACGCGAAGGACCACCTTCACTTGCGCGCGACACCAACAACGTGGCCAGTCTCGATCCGATCCCCAAGGTCAAAGGATTTCATCCAGGACAGAACAGCAAGCTCCACACTCCAGGCAACGACACACTATCCATTGTAGCTCTGTAAATTTTCCTTTAAAACTCAAACTAGGGCTAAACAATATATTTAATTTTTACTGATAACCACACATGAATTTCATTTACTAGTATTGTAGCGGAAAGTAAATACTGAGAAACATCAACAACAATCACATAAATACAAACACAATGTTTTGGGTATGGAAACCCCCGGATAAAACCCAAGATGGTAAAATCTGTGCAACAATCAAATATGAAATTTTTATTAAGGAGATATGGAACAATTACAATCCAGCAGATGAATTCACCCAACCTGTCAAAATAGAACCTCTACAAAATCACTGAGGAAGCCCAGCAAACAATACGACCACCCTGCGCAACTGTACGGCCTCCAGCGTCAGTTGTACGACCCTCTACGTCAGCTGTACGAATCCGTACGGTTGATGTACAGCCTCTCCTGTGAGTGATACTGTACGGCCAGATGCTCTGCTTGGTAGCTCAGCGAATTCTCTGGGTGAGTGTTCCTCCATCTGCTCTGTAAACCTCTCTGTTTGACTTCTCTGTTTGTCTGTATCTCTCTTGTGTGTGTCCTCTCCACCAAATCTTCTTTTAACTCAGTGGCCAAGCGAAAACCCTAGCCTCACTATGGATCAATGGATGTGATCCTCCAGTGAGATCAATGGCCAAGATTAGACTAGCCATCACTTCAATTATTTCACTTTTCACTTAATAAAAGTGATTCCATTAAGTCAAAATCAAATTAGATTAATTAATGTATTTTCCTAAGTCTAAACTTAGGAAAATCACATTAATACATTTGGCTTCATGTTTAATGTCTTCTTAGCATGCAAGGATACATCCAATGCTAGAAGACCTTCCTTGTTGCCACTTTCTAACACTCACTCTCAACGAGGAATCGATTCGGTAGCAACCCCAACTTGTCTCTTAACTTCACAAAACAGGGTCTACAAAGTGCCTTGGTGAAAATGTCCGCCACCTGCTCATCTATCTGAATGTACTTTAACCGAATGGTTCCTTTCTATACACAATCTCTCAAGAAGTGGTATTGAATGTTTGTGTTTGCTCCGGTCATGGAACACTGGATTTTCAGATAGCCTGATGCCACTCTGATTGTCACAATGAACTATTGTAGCCTCTAGCTCACACTCCAATAACCCTGAAAGGAACTTCATCAGCCACATTCCCTCACAAGCAGCCATACTGGCTGCCATGTACTCAGCATCTGCTGAGCTCAATGCTACTAACGGCTGCTTCCTGCTAAACCAAGAGACAACCCCTGACCCAATGTTGAAGCAACAACCTAAAGTGCTCTTCCTGTCTTCTACACATCCTTCCCAGTCAACATCTATGAAGCCTGCTAATTGTACACTCCCCCTACACTCATAAACCAACCCATACTCCATTATACCTCTGATGTAGCGAAGCACGTGCTTTGCAGCTGTCCAATGTACTCTTCGAGGGTCCACCATGAACTGGCTCAAAGAGTTGACTACAAAGCTAATGTCTGGTCGTGGGTTAACCAAATACATGAGCGATCCGATAAGTTGGCGATACAATATAGGATCAAATCTGTCTGACCCTGAGGCATCAATCTACCTCTAGTTGGAAACTAGAGGTATGGACATAGGCTTACAATCCACCATCCTAAATATCTTCAAGATCTCCACTACATACTTCCCCTGTCCAATGAAGAAGCACCTGTCTTTTTGCCAAACCTCCAAGCCTAGGAAGTGATGCATCAACCCAAGGTTTTTCATCTCAAACTCAGCTGCAAGGTTGAACTTGCAGTCGTCAATCAGCCTCTCATCTCCTGTAAGAAAGAGATCATCTACATAAAATACCAGTATGAGAGGTACCTCACCTGACAAGAACTACAATTTGTGGTCCGCCTCCCTCCGCTGGAATCCCATCTCCCGTAGATAGTTGTCTATCCTCGAGTACCATGCCCGAGGTGCCTGCTTGAGCCCATAAAGAACTCTCTGCAATCTACATACATGTGTCTCCCTGTTCTCCACATCAAACCCCTTGGGTTGCTCAATGAATACCTCCTCCTATATAACTCCGTTGAGGAAGGCAGTCTTGACGTCCATCTGATGAACTCGCCAACCTATCTTTGTTGTTAATGAGATAATGGTCCTAATAGAAGAATACCTGGCAACAGGGGCCAAGGCCTCGTCATAGTCAATACCCTCCTTCTGTGAAAACCCTTTTGCCAGGAAGCACGCCTTGTACTTCTCCATGCTTTCATTTGCTGCATGCTTCACCTTGTAGATCCATCTGGATCCCACCACCTTTTTACCTTCTAGCCTCAGCACAACCTCCCATACTTGATCCTTCATGATTGAGCCATACACCTCAACCATGGCCTCCTGCCACACGTCATGTTGTGTAGACTCCTCGAAACTGGAAGGTTCGAAGTTAATCAACTTCGTCATCAATGCCATATAGCTAAGTCTCTCTAGTGGACCGTGGTTTGCTCCGCCTCATGGAGCTCTGTGGAAGAATCGCCTGCTTGGAATACTAAATTGTGGACCTAAACCACTTAGGTTGTGGTCTAGTGTCTACCTGTTGCGGCTCATCCTCCAAGTCAATGACTAAAGGATCATGTCTACATGACTCCCTTTGACTACCAGAACCTATGCTTTGTGTCTTTACCTATACCTGTACCTGTGGCTCCTCCAACTTGACCCCCGAGTCCTATGTCGGTTACTCCTCTAGTGGTAAGTCCATAGATCTTTGCAAGGCTCTGTCCTCATCAAACTGGACATCCTTACTCACAATGATCCTCTTACAAGCAGGAATATATACTGTGTATGCCTTCAAAGTCTCACTTTAACCAACAAGTAACTCCTCTCCAGAAGGGTCCAACTTCTTCCTAGTGTCAGCATGAATGTGACAATAGGAGACACTCCCAAATATATGCAAGTGACTCACATATCGTCTAGTTCCTATGAAGACCTCCTCGAGTGTCTTCCTCCCCAAAGTTGTCTAGGGACACTTGTTTTGAATGATATCGCGGTCCTGTATGCCTCGGCCCAAAGGAATAGTGGTAATCCCTTATTAAATAGCATGGCCTTGGCTGCTCCTGCCATTGTCTTGTTCTTTCTCTCTAACACTCCATTCTGTTGCGGGGTATGAGGCACTATGTGCTCCTTCTTGATACCCTCCGATGAGCAATACTCCAAGAACTCATTGGAGGTGTACTCACCCCTGTTCTCTGTTTTCAATACTCGGATCTTCCTTCCCGTCTAGTTTTCTACGAGAGTCTTGAACTCTCGAAACCGCTCAAAGACCTCTGACTTGGCCTTCAGGAAATAGATCTAGGTCTTCCTGGAATAGTCATCAATGAAAGTGACACAATAGTTGTAGCCACTGAATGATTGGACACTCATGGGTCCGTAAACATCCGAATGCACTAAGTCCAAGGCCCACTTAGACTTGTGCTCACTCTGTGGAAAAGGCTTCCAGATGTTCTTCCCCATCGCACAACCCTTGCAGTGTTTATGCTTCTCCTCCTATACCTAAGGAACTCTAATGATGGCCTGTCTCAAATGCCTCGGTGCTCCATGGTGTAACTGTGCCATCCTTTTATGCCACAGATCACCCTAGTTGTTGTTGTTGCTGACTAGAGCCTTTACAGACACAAAATGTAGTCTATACACCTTCCCACTCCAAATCCCAATCACTCGATCCAAACTCCTATCTAACCCCTTAGGCCTGATATACACCCTATTGTCTCGAAACTTCACTTGAAATCCCTTGTCCTACAAGATGGAAACGGATATGAGGTTCTTAGTCAACCCTAGAACATATAATACGTCAGCAAAACTGAGGGGTTTTCCAAACTCCCTCTGAAATGAAACAATGCCAACTCCCTGCCCCTGATACTGCGCATCATCACCCAACTCAATGTGGAGATTTAATCCACTCTTCTACAAGCTCTTGAAGAACCTCTTATGTCCCATCATATGATAAGATGCTCCACTGTCTACGTACCAAATGCTGCTACCTGTGGTGCTTGCCATGCAAGCTATCAAGCAAAAATCTTCATCGAAGTTTTTGCTTAACTCCTCCACCTCTGCAAATCCTGCCATCTGGGTATTGTTCTTCTTCCTCCTGTCTGAGCACTAGGAGGCAAAGTGTCCTTGCTTGTGGCAAATGAAACACTTGACTTTGGACATGTCAAGGTTCTTCTTACCACCCTTCTTTTTCTTTTCCTTATCCTTGCTCTTCCCAGCTAGCGCTAGAGCCTCTTCATCCACAATCTATGGGGCACTACTGGATGAACCTGAACCTTGACCCATGCAGGTCTCCTCTTGCACAAAGTCAACCCTGTTGCCCACCTATATTGACTAGGTGGCAATGTCATGTACATTGCAGATGTACATATTGTACAATTTGCACCATGGAAAAATCCTAAGGATTTTTCATTCAACAGGGCAATTCTGCCCCTTTTGTACACGAAATGTCCGCTCCCCTGCGTGGGATAATTAATGTAACTTTATATGTCAGCGTGGGTCATTCCTCTAAGGATGTCACCATGGACTTTATTATCAAGGAAGTACTCTTCACCGAGTCTTTTTTCCCCTTCTAGTTAATTTTGTTAATTAACAATTTTAATTGGTTGGGTTTTTCACTCACCAATCCTCCAAAGTGGTGAATTGACGTTCTGATAATCAAGCCCATGAGGTGGCTAAGGTTTCAAGTTGTTGTCCATGACCATTCTAGCCATATCTTGTAGTCTTGAGGAATTTCGTTAGGATTTTAATTTTTATTTTGATTTTTTCCTAATTAATTAACTTTACCATTCGGTGGTTAATTAATTAAGTTTTGATGTAATAATGTAATCTCTTGAACCTTGGCATTTTGTAATAAGGGCTATGAATGCAAATGAAAATGCTATGACATCCCCTAACCCATTGATTCAAGTCTCATGTCATTCTAACAAGGGGTTAGGGAGTTAGACCAATTTTGGTTAAGACAAGGTGAAAAATTAAATTATTTGATTTTGAAGGAAAAAATCAAATAAGGCCATGGTAATTAAGTTTGGGGGATGGCTAAGCATAGACAATTTTTATTTAAATAAACCCTACCCCCCCCCCCATGGTCAAAATAATTTTTTGACGATCTCCCAAGTGGGGTGCCCCTCTTGTCTTAATAAAAGATAAAAAATCAAAAATCAAAATAGAAAATCAAAAAATCAAAATTTGAGTCAAAGGAGGCCCCAGATAAAAAATAAAAAATAAAAAATAAATGATAAAAAAATAAAAGATCTCCCCCCCCATGGTCAAAATAATTTTTTGAAGATCTCCTAAGTGGGGCGCCCCTCTTGTCTTAATAAAAGATAAAAATAGAAAATCAAAAAATCAAAATTTGAATCAAAGGAGGCCCCAGGTAAAAAATATAAAATAAAAGATTAAATATAAAAGGTAAAAAAATAAAAGATTAAAAATAAAAATAAAAAATATTTTGAGTCAAAGGAACTACTCCCAAGGTGGGTGCCTAGTCATGGAAACCCTAGATCTAAGGGTTAAGCTTCATTGTGACATGGAACTATCTTTTTTACCATTGATTTGAAGAGGTGCCCTTATTTTTTATTGGTGGATGGCTTGCAAAGTCAACAAACCTAGATCTAAGGGTGGAGGACAGCTAGAGTTTAGATCTATGTTTTGGTACCTTGATTTAGGAGTTGGTTTGGGATCTTTTCAACTATAAAAGAGAGGCCCCTCCTCTCATTTTCTCATGATTCTAGGGAGCATAGTTATGCTGCCAAAATACTCTCTCTTCTCCCTCTCTTTACACAGGAGGAAAGGAAGTGTTGCCCATTTTGATCCAGAAAAGCCGCAAGAACCATCCGATTCAAAGGGGGGTCCAAACCCCTATTTCTCTCTACTCTTTTCTGGTATTTTGTAAACCCCCAAAAAAAGTTCTCTTGGGGTATTTTCAAACCATTTCAAAAGCTTTGTAAATCTATTATAAGTAGATTAAATTTGAGGTAGAGTAGCTCACTAGTTGCCAGTTTGCTTTTCTTGCAAGTAGACCTAGATTTTCCATTTTTACCCACCTTCTCTTTCAAAGAGATTGTTGTGTGGTTAGCATAGTTGCTTTAGTTTAGTTTCAAGTCTTTCATTTCATTTCAAGCTTTGTTTTTACGGCAAAGGGAGTAATATACAACCCTAGATCCACCGTGTATCCTCTGTCCCTTCCTGTTATCTCCTTTTAGGGAACTCAGGTCGGGTATGAAAAGCGGAAGGGTTAGGGGGTTTAGGACTTAATTAGATAACTTCTATTTCTGCTACAATCTTTTGCTTTACAATCTACACACATTTACTTTCAAGGTCCAGGGTTCAAGTACCAGCACCTCCCATAAGGGATACTGCTTGGTTGACTCTGTTGATTGTTTTAAAATAAACTTTGCACATCATCAACATTAACAAAATTTAAAATAAACCAACAGTTGTTTAGCCCCTCCTCCTCTACTTTGTCATCACTCTTTAGAGTATTCCGAAAAACGACGGGGGCTTGGATAAACTCTTAGTAATAGGCATCCACCATATATTGTCTGTTGCTGACTAAAGACGGTGACCTCGGAGGCTAGAAGGGGTAGAAGACCGTGGAGAGTCTCTAGGTGTTTTACGTCCCTCTTGTTGAGCATCGGGGCATCGAGGTTTGATCTGCGAGCTACAGGTGGACTAGTTTTCGTTGTTTTGAGCACAGCAGTATTCCCTCCTTAGATTTGGAGGATATGTGGTAGGGGTAGTCACATCCCTAGTTCTAAGACTTAAATCAAGATTAAGACATGCTTAAAATTCATTAAAATAAACCAGAAGACGCTGCAAAACATCCTACAAACAGGTTACTACAAAGCATTTCACTCCATTTCACAGCAGGGATTTCATTTTACATTTCAAGTAATTGTTTCAGCTTTTGCAATCTCATGTGTTGAATGGTTTAACAACTATAATTATTTCACAGCATTTTCGCTCAAGTTGTTTATTTCACTGATAACATGTTCATAATTTGTGGATGTTGTTTATACCGTACAATTGATTGATACTATTCATATGTTCATTTGTTTATACTGCTAAACTGACTATCATTGCTTTAATTGTTTAGCTAATCATTCATTTATGTGCATATTGTCCATAGTATTCAACTTATTTCATTTGTAATCTCGTTCGGTTAGAAAACACTTAAACTGTGGATTAATTAACCTAGATCTGCATTTCATCTGAAAGTTGCATTTGTCTTGACTCCATTTCATTTATAGGAACTAGTTTTGTTAATCTAAAAGGTTTGACTATCATTGAAAGTGAAAATTTTCATTTCCATTGGTGGCTTGTCATCTTTTAGATAGTGCGAGGCCTTAGCCTACACACCTTAATAAAGATCCCATTAACTAAATTGTTAATAAACTTAGGAACTTAGTATTCCGTAGGGACTACCCCCCTTGGCTCTGTTAGGATCTTGCCTAAACGAAGGAGTTGTGGACTGTGGTGACAGTGGTCCCTAGCTCTCACTTGCCCCAAGGACACACATAGCAGATTATTGACTTTCCTGTGTCATAAAGTGTGTATTAGGCGGCAACATCTTTGGCGTCGTTGTCGAGGACAAGTCTTTTGTCCTTGGTCTCGACATTAGTAAAATAATTTTAGATTTAATTCTTTAATTCTTCAATTTAATTCTTTAAGAGTTAATAAAAATTTTGAAATAACCTTAAATTTGTTTTTCACTTTTACCCATATTAGAAGTTTACTTGTTCTCCAAGTGGCGACTCCACTTCAAAATATATAATAAGGTATTCTACCTGGAGCCCTTTGGTTTGCTTAGCTCCCTCTTAGATCCTGAAAAGGCTTTAAGAGGAAGTTAAACAAACTTACTCCATGTAGAATCATTCCAAGTCTTGGAGAAGAAGCCAATTTCTAATATCCCTTTGTTGTTTATCCAAGTAAACCAACCTTAACAATGGATAATTATTATAGACCATGTGATTTCTCTAAAATTGTTGGTTACCCTCATGACATTCCAGAAAAAGCTATAGATAAGTTGCCTTCTTTTCAAGGAGACAATGTTACAAGTGCTAAAGCCCACATCAGAAATTTCAATTTATGTATTGCAAGATGGTGTATGGCACACAACCCATGAGGATGTGAAGATGAAACTCTTTGTTTTGTCTTTAGAGGAAGAGGCTATTGATTGGTTTATGGAACATGATGATAACAAGTTTAAAGACCTTAAGGGAATCATTGAAACTTTTAATGATAAATGGGGAGATAAGAGGGATCACCATTCCTTGTTAATTACCTTGCACTCTAGCCATAAGGAAGATAATGAAACAGTGGAAGGATTTAATAGAAGATTTAATGAATTGGTTAAGAGTCTCCCTCAAGATATTAAGCCTGCTGAAAATGCCATCTTAATTTTCTACGTTCAAGCTTTTGAAGGGGAAATGAGATACCAGCTAAGGCATAAAGAGCCTACAAATGTTAGGGAGGCACAAGACAAAGCTATTAAAATAGATAAGAATATGCAAGCTTTGGGGAAATCAAATGTTCTTGGGTTTTCAAAGGGTAGTCCTCCAGAGTCAGATAAAGTTAAGAAAATTGAAAACCAGGAACCCCAAGGTGACTCTATCAAAGAGCTCGCCCGATTGATTAAGCAAATAGAAAAAGTCTATATTAATCAATTATCAGCTATGCAAAATAAGATAGTTGCCATGGAAAAGGATAAAGGTAATAATCATAAGCCAAATGATAGATGGCAAAAGGGTCTCTCTAAAGAACCCCATTATCAAGAACAAGAAAGACCTCCAGAGCCTATGGAAGCAAACAATTAGTTTGATGATCTAGTAATCCCTTATTGTAGGGCTTGTGATAATTCACATGAGGAAGGGACTTGTCCCATTTTCTTTCAGATTATAAAGGAAAAGTTAGCAACTAGAGAAAGAATGGAACAGGTTAATATGGTTGGTCATGAATGTGTGTTTAACAATAATGAGTATTTGTTGGAATCAGTAGAAGATAGTAAGGACATGGTTTGCATGACTAGAAATATGGACAAAGTAGAAAAAACATGTGACCATGAACTTACCCTTAAACAAAGTGTATTTTCAAGTAATAATCTGAGTATGGATTTAGGGGGTTGGATCAGTAATGTAAAGGTATCAGTTCTTGTAGCAAAGAGTGTAAAGGTTCCAGCCCAAAAGGATAAGCCACCCAAGGCTTTAGTAAGTTCTCCTCAAGTTAGTAAAGTGTCAGACCATTTTCAGAATGTTTTAGAAGAAAAGACAGTCGAGGCATGCCAGAATGAATCAGTGTTTTTTTAGAATGTGGACAGTGTACATAGTGTAAAGGATCATGTTATTTTTGTTAGCTTCCCGGAAAATATAAAGGATGGAATCAGAATTAAAGAAGTTAACAAAATATGGCATGAGAAGGTTTTTGATAGTGTGGACTTTTGCAAATTTTCAAAGATGTGAGGCACTATCAAAGTCACAAGAAACAAGAAAAGGTCAAACGAGCCACAAATCAAGTTTTTCTTCAAAAAGATAAATACTTAGTGTCCTAAGGGACACTCTCTGTAATGTATCTCTAACCCCTTTCTTTGCATTTTTTTTAAAGTTTTTGTATTATTTCATTCTTTGAAATTATTTATGCATATATGTATGATCATTGTGTAGTCATTTCATTTATTCATTATTGATTATTTATTGGTTTCTCCATGAGGACATATGTTGGTTATTGGTGAGAATTTGTGGTTGCAGACTCTGGAGTTCTCGTATGCTCTCTGATGATCGAACACATGTCCCCAAGTTGGAGCCAAATGTTGCCCACCTATATCGACTAGGTGGCAACGTCATGTACATTGCATATTGTACAATTTGCACCATGGAAAAATCCTAGGGATTTTTCACTCAACAGGGCAATTCTGCCCCTTTTGTACACGAAATGTTCGCTCCCCTGCGTAGGATAATTAATGTAACTTTATATGTCAGCATGGGTCATTCCTCTAAGGATGTCACCATGGACTTTATTATCAAGGAAATACTCTTCACCGAGTGTTTTTTCCCCTTCCAGTTAATTTTGTTAATTAACAATTTTAATTGGTTGGGTTTTTCACTCACCAATCCTCCAAAGTGGTGAATTGACATTCTGATAATCAAGCCCATGAGGTGGCTAAGGTTTCAAGTTGTTGTCCATGACCATTCTAGCCATATCTTATAGTCTTGCGGAATTTCGTTAGGATTTTTATTTTTATTTTTATTTTTATTTTTTCTAATTAATTAACTTTACCATTTGGTAGTTAATTAACTAGGTTTTGATGTAATAATGTAATTTCTTGAACCTTGGCATTTTCTAATAGGGGCTATGAATGCAAATGAAAATGCTATGACACCCCCTAAGCCATTGGTTCAAGTCTCATGTCATTCTGACAAGGGGTTAGAAAGTTAGACCAATTTTAGTTAAGACAAGGTGAAAAATTATATTAGTTGATTTTGAAGGAAAAAATCAAATAAGGCCATGGTAATTAAGTTTGGAGGGTGGCTAAGCATAGTCAATTTTTATTTAAATAAACCCCCCCCCCATAGTCAAAATAATTTTTTGAAGATTTCCTAAGTGGGGTGCCCCTCTTGTCTTACTAAAAGATAAAAAAAGAAATTCAAAAAATCAAAATTTGAGTCAAAGAAGATCCCAGATAAAAAATAAAAATAAAAAGATAAAAAAATAAAAGATAAAAAATAAAAGATAAAATAAAAGATTAAAAATAAAAGATAAAAAATAAAATATTAAATAAAATATTAAAAATAAAAGATTAAAAATAAAAATGAAAAATATTTTGAGTCAAAGGAACTACTCCCAAGGTGGGTGCCTAGTCATGGAAACCCTAGATCTAAGGGTTAAGCTTCATTGTAACAAGGATCTATCTTTTTGACCATTGATTTGAAAAGGTGTCCTTGCTTTTGATTGGTGGATGGCTTGCAAAGTCAACAAACCTAGATCTAAGGGTGGAGGAGAGCTAGAGTTTAGATCTATGTTTTGAACCCTTGATTTAGGAGTGGGTTTGAGATCTTTTCAACTATAAAAGAGAGGCCCCTCCTCTCATTTTCTCATGATTCTAGGGAGCATTGTTATGCTGCCAAAATACTCTCTCTTCTCCCTCTCTTCTCTATTCTTCTCTCTCAAGTTTTCAAAGCCTTTGGCTATTGTAATGTTGTTGCCCTATTGGGGTTCTTAATACAAGTAATCTTTGGAAGAATTCTTGGTGGCTCTCTTCTACATTTCATGCATCTTTTGGTGACGTAGCTTGCATGTGTATTTATTTGATTTGCATTTGTATTAGCTTAGATAGCTCTCCACAAAGTATTTTGTGGAGAGATTTGTAAGTAGAAGTATTTCTGCTTCTATTTGTGAGTTTTTAATAAGATTTATCAAAGTATTTTGGTAGATTTATTAGGTACTTACCTCTTTGCTTACATTTTGCAGCTCTCATAAGCTTATTTGCAGGGATTTAAAACAAAGAAGCATCTTCCTCCAAGGGTTATTTTGTTGTTTTCCATTTTCGCTCATGTGTTTACAGGGGTTTTAAAACTCAGTTTTTATCATTGTATAGTGATAAAAACTTTTGTTTTAAGGCCCTAACCCTTAGTATATTATTTAAATGCTTCAGGTCTACTGTTTTAACATCATTTAGGTGGCTGGAAACTCATTTGCCAACCTTCTAAACTTCTCATTTCAAGTATTTTTACAATCATATTTTTGCCCTAATTTTTTGGATTTCTAGACTAACTTTTCTAATAAGTTTCTTTAGTGTTTATTGTGATTTCCAACGAACATACCTCGCTGTTTTATTGCAAGTTTTACACAGGAGGAAAGGAAGTGCTACCCCTTTTGGTTCAGAAAAACCTCAAGAACCATCCAGTTCAAAGGGGGGTCCAAACCCCCATTTCTCTCTACTCTTTTTCTGGTATTTTGTAAACCCCAAAGAGAAGTTCTCTTGGGGTATTCTCAAACCATTTGAAAAGCTTTGTAAATCTATTATAAGTAGATTAGATTAGAGGTAGAGTAACTCATTAGTTGCTAGTTTGTTTTTCTTGCAAGTAGACCTAGATTTTCCATTTTTACCCACCTTCTCTTTCAAAGAGATTGTTGTGTGGTTAGCATAGTTGCTTTAGTTTAGTTTCAAGTCTTTCATTTCATTTCAAGCTTTGTTTTTACTGCAAAGAGAGTAATATACAACCCTAGACCCACCGTTTATCCTCTGTCCCTTCCTATTATCTCCCTTTAGGGAACTCAGGTCGAGTATGAAAAGCGGAAGGGTTAGGGGGTTTAGGACTTAATTAGATAACTTCTATTCCTGCTACAATCTTTTCCTTTACAATCTACACACATTTACTTTCAAGGTCCAGGGTTCAAGTACCAACACCTCCCATAAGGGCTACCGCTTGGTTGACTCTGTTGATTGTTTTAAGATAAACTTTGCACATCATAAACATTAACAAGATTTAAAATAAATCAACAACTATTTAGCCCCTCTTCCTCTACTTGGTCATCACTTTTCAGAGTATTCCGAGAAACGACGGCGGGTTGGATAAGCTCTTAGGAATAGGCATCCACCATATATTGTCTATCGTTGACTAAAGACGGTGACCTCAGAGGCTAGAAGGGATAGAAGACCATGGTGGATCTCTACGCATTTTGCATCCCTCTTGTTGAGCATCGGGGCATCGGGGTTTGATCTGCGAGCTATAGGTGGACTAGTTTCCACTGTTTTGAGCACAACAGCATTCCATCTTTGGCTTTGGAGAATATGTGGTAGGGGTAGTCACATCCCTGGTTCAAAGACTTAAATCAAGATTAAGACACCCTTAAAATTTAATAAAATAAACCAAGAGACACTGCAAAACGTCCTACAAACAGGTTACTACAAAGCATTTCACTCCATTTCACAGCAGGGATTTCATTTTACATTTCAAGTAATTGTTTCAGCTTTTGCAATCTCATGTGTTGAATGGTTTAACAACTGTAATTATTTCACATCATTTTCGCTCAACTTGTTTATTTCACTGATAACCCGTTCATAATTTGTGGATATTGTTTATACCATACAATTGATTGATACTATTCATATGTTCATTTGTTTATACTGCTGAACTGATTATCATTGCTTTAACTGTTTAGCTAATCATTCATTTCTGTGCATATTGTCCATAGTATTCAACTTATTTCATTTGTAATCTCATTCGGTTAGAAAACACTTAGATTGTGGATTAATTAACCTAGATCTGCGTTTCATTTGAAAGTTGCATTTGTCTTGACTCCATTTCATTTATAGGCACTGGTTTTGTTAATCTAAAAGGTTTGACTATCATTGAAAGTGAAAATTTTCATTTGCATTGGCTGCTTGTCATCTTTTAGATAGTTCAAGGCCTTAGCCTACACACCTTAATAAAGATCCCATTAACTAAATTGTTAATAATCTTAGGAACTTAGTATTCCGTAGGGACAACCCCCCTTGGCTCTGCTAGGATCTTGCCTAAACGGAGGAGTTGTGGACTGTGGTGACAGTGGTCTCCAGCTCTCACTTGCCCCCAAGGACACACATAGCAGGTTATTGATTTTCTTGTGTCATAAAGTGTGTATTATGCGGCAACAAACCCACAATCTCTGCCAATCAAGGAGGTTCTCCCTACCCACAACACCTTTAGGCTTTGACAAAGGTGTCCCATGGCTTAGAAAGGCCATTGAGGGCTATCCGAACTAACTCCTCATCCTCAGTCTTAGAGGCAACTGCTCCAAGCTCATCTCTGATCTGTGTGAACCGTGTGAGATAAGGCACCACTCCTTCACCCTTGGCCATTCTGGTACTGCACATCGTCTCCTACAGCACCATCTTCTGATTCTTGTTCTTGCTCTGGTAAAGTCCTTCCAAAGCCTCCCACATTTCCAATGAGGTCTTCTTCCCGAAAAGGTGAGGGACTATGTGGTCCTTCAGCCCATCCAAGATGATCAACATAGCTCTGGAATCTAACTTCTTCCATCTCGCCAACTCTATCGGATCTATGGACACAACCTTCGTGGAGTCAATGTGCTCCTTTGCATCACTGACATCCAGGATCCTTCTGATCCCATCTTTCCAAGAAGGAAAGTTCTAAGCCCCTTGGAGTCTATCCTCAACTCTCAATTGTACGGCCATAGTGAAGTGTACTTGTGAAACCCTAGATCTGAACTCTAGGTTTTGTGTCTTCAATAGATCTGCCCCCGATTTACAGATACTACTGTAGTTTCTCAGATTTAGCTCAACAGAGCTCTGATACCATGTAAATTTTCCTTTAAACTCAAACTAGGGCTAAACAGTATATTTAATTTTTACTGATAAGCACACATGAATTTCATTTACTAGTATTGTAGCAGAAAGTAAATACTGAGAAACATCAACAACAATCACATAAATATAGACACAGTGTTTTGGGTATGGAAACCCCTGGATAAAACCCAAGATGGGAAAATCGGTACAGCAATCAGATATGAAATTTTTATTAAGAAGATATGGAATGATTACAATTCAACAGATGAATTCACCCAACCTGGCGAAATAGAACCTCTGCAAAATCACTGAGCAATCCCAGCAAATAGTACGGCCACCCTGCGTAGCTGTATGACCTCCAGCGTCAGTTGTACGGCCCTTTGCATCATCTATACGGATCCGTATGGTCCTTACGTCAGCTGTACGAAATCCGTACAGTTAATGCACAACCTCCTCTGTGGTGTACTGCCTCTCCTCTGCGTGATCCTGTATGGACTGATGCTCTGCCTTGTAACTCGGCGAATCCTCTAGGTGAGTGTTCCTTCGTTTTCTCTACAAACCTCTCTGTTTGACTTCTTCGTTTGTCTGTATCTCTCCTGTGTGTGTCCTCTCCACCAAATCTTCTTTTAACTCAATGGCCAAGCAAAAACCCTAACCCTCATTATGGATCAATGGATGTGATCCTCCGGTGAGATCAATGGCCAAGATTATATTAGCCATCACTTAAATTATTTCACTTTTCACTTTATAAAAGTGACTCCATTAAGTCAAAATCAAATTAGATTAATAAACGTATTTTCCAAAGTCTAAACTTAGGAAAATCACATTAATACATTTGGCTTCATCTTTAATATCTTCTTAGCATGCAAGGACACATGCAATGCTAGAAGACCTTCCTTGTTGCCACTTTCTAACAAGCTCCTCTTCCAACTCTTCCTATTGGGTCATGGAATTGCATATTTTGCTATCCTCTTTCATCAATTTTAACCCCTTTCCATTTACCAATGAACCTATATTTAATCCTTTTTAATGCGTATTTGCAGGATTTTGGTTTAAAGTGGTTTTCATTACATTTCTTAGTATTTCATTAATTTTGATTAACGATTGGAAGAATTGGCATATTTTGTGCTTTCTTATGAATAATGACATAATGTGGGAACTGTTTTAGATCCATGTTTTGCAGATGCAGAAGTCAACCACCAACTATGAAGTCACCTTGGAAAAAAAATTCAAAGAGAAACTATGGGTTAATTTGTAAATGATGAATTATTATATTCATTATTCTACATGTTTCTCATTTTCCAAGTCATGATTTTAAATTAAAAGCGGAAAATGGTGGTGGATATGAGTGCATATTTGGATTATTCACAAATATTTGAATATCTCCATCAAATATATGATGGATATAAGAAGTCAAAAGGTATTAGGAAACATTTGGGATGATTTTTTACCATTTTATTATAACGTCTATTCCGAAATTCAAAATTGACTTCAAAGGCATCGTAAATAGCATGGGAGCCTAGCAATCTTGGAATTAGCATTGATTTAAGTTTAAGTTTGAGATCCAAATTATTAGCAATTAGTTGAGGATATTTTGGATATTCATTTACTATGGAAAACTCATGTATAAATAAGAGTTCCTTCTCTATTCTAAAGGGGGACTCTTAGAGCAATCATCCAATTTATGATGGAATATATTATTTTTCTTAAGATCTTGTATTGATGTAGATTGTAGTTTTCTTATTTTTGAAGTAGTAGAATTGATTTTATTTCATGATGTTATAGATATTAGTTTGCTTCTTCCTTCTTGGGAGGATTATCTAAGTGTGAGTTAATGGTTTCTAATTATTTTTATACGTGCTTCTTTATTTCTACAATTTGAATTTATGCATAATCTTTTATTCTTGCAAGATAAATTAGTTTATTTTAATGTCGAAGATGGATTAGTTTTAATTTCGCAAGTGTGTTTAATTTCTTGAAGTGTATGAACGTAGATCTTCCATAGAAACTGAGTAATTGGACATGTATCTTACCTAGGATTGATCAGAGTCGATTTCTCATTTTCATGGTTAAGTGATTTGTTCAAAGCTTTTATTTCCATGTTACACTACTCAAAACTCTCATGGCCAGATAAACAGCATAGACTTAAACCTGTCTCTAACGGGAAGCATAGGGACTGTGTGGATTTGACGTGGCTGATCACTGCAATTGTTGAAACTCAGAAATTTATGTCTGACCCAACCAATAGGGGTTAAGGAATGTTGTACAAAGGTGTGACTAAGTGCGAGTAGTTAGACTAAATTTATTAGAATAAGTTTATTTTATTACAGTTAGTCTTTGAAAAATCAATGTTAGATAATTAGATTAAGCTTTGATGCCTGCATAGACATTGCAGACAAGCTTTAAATGAAAAGACCTACATGCTTGATAATTAATGGTTTGATGGAATTGATGCTCTGAAAAGACAATTGATTTCAACAACACTTCCTCCAAAGAGAGTACTCTTCTGAGATTCCTTATCGGCCTTGGATGGTAGGAGAGATACTTCTAGTGCTCCATACTTCTGTTTCACAGCTTTCAGCTCCACTATCCTCGTACATTTCTCTTCTGGATAGACTCTTCATGTGTTTTCCTCTTCTGGAACAGCTCTCCATTTATAGAGCCAGCTCCTTTTAGTTTGGCTTTGAGGTTAGATTCTTGGTTCTTGCTTTTATAGGAGTCGCCTTAGCACTCCCACTTGGTATTGGCATCATGGTATGGCACTACACAATCCCATTCACCTACTTTTGTGGTCATTTGTTGGACATCAATAGAATTATCTTATCTTATCTCCTCACATGTTGAGCGGCCCACAAGTGTGGCATTTTTTTTGGGACGATTTCCTACTTCTTGGATGTATTAATTGCTAGGTGGTCATGGCACTTGTTTTAATGTATAAGGATGAGGTCGATCCACTAAAGTGTGGTTAGTTCAACCTCCTTATAGAGTGTGCCCTCCTATTTTTGGCATGTATAATCCTCTACAGATGCAATCTCATCTTGGGATGAGGATTAGTCTCAACCTTATCATTTCACAATCTCTGAACTGTAGAAAATCTGAGTTTACTGCTTGCTGGTTTAAATGCACATTTCGTGGTTTTCACTTACAGCCGGTTTTGCATTGGCTGTAAGTTACTTATGAAATTTTCTGAACAATTTAAACACACAATAAAACTTCACTAACAGGCTGAAAAACACATTTGGACAGTCACACAATAAAAAAATTGACTCAGAGATTTTTGGCCAATGGCCCTGGAAAAACCCCCACGGGGAAAACCAGTCAGAGAGACAGATATTATTATTTCTTCAAGATAAAAAATCAGACATTCATTTTTACAGTCAAAAAATCCAACTTATCTCAACCCAGAAATTTGACCAGCAGACTGTCTCAGTTTCCGTGCTTATGCTGCTTCGATTTCTGTGTAAACCTTCTCAGTAAATGTGCCAGAAATATCAGGAAAAAAATCTGCCCTCAAAAACTGTGCCAGCACTCTCAGAATCCGTACTGTACGGACAGCATTTAATGCTGCTGTACGACCTCGTTTTCTGTGCCAAAAAACAGAATGCTGCCTCGAAAAATGTGCCTGTTATTCACCTTGAAAAAAGTGCAGAAATGTACAGTCCGTACAGTCTGTACGGACCTTGATTTCTGTGTTGTACGGCCTGTGTACGGCCTCGAAATTCGTGCAGGGTACGGACTGTAATAAATGCAATCCCCTTCTCGTTTTCTGTGCCCTGCTTGACCTCGATTTCTGTGCCCTTCAAACCTTACTGTACGGCTGCCTGGAAAATCGTGCCCTTCTCCCTTTCTTCTCTCTCAGCTCACTCTCCTTCTCCTGAAAAATGAAAAGTGAAGTAACCTTTTGCCTCCCTCATGCTTTTTGTTTGACCTAAGTGGGCATCTTAATCCAACGGAGGAAAAGGATCCAATCCAATGGATGAGATTGAGTGAGAGTAAAAATCACTTTTATTTAATTCACATAAATAAAATTACTCACCCACTTAAATTTATCAAAAAGTGTCTTTATGATCATAAAGTCTCATTAAGTGACATTTAATGTGAGGGTCACCTTTTTCCCTCTTAAAGTGACTTAGGCAAAAATTAAGTCACCTAGGGAACATCTGCCTACGTACAAAAACTAACACTCCCTCTTACCGAGGAAGGTGTTCCGTACCACTCCCAATTTATCTCTGAAGAAGACGAACTTACCCCTCTCCAAAGACTTCGTCAAGATGTCAGCTACCTGCTCATCAGTGGAAATATGCCGAAGCTCAACTGCCCCTCTCTGAACGTAGTCTCGGATGAAATGGTATCTGATCTCTATGTGCTTTGACCTGTCATGGAACACTAGATTCTCAGAGAGCTGAATGCAACTCTGATTGTCACAGTGGATCACCGTAGGCCTAAGCTCCTGATCAAACAAATCTACCAAAAGCTTGCGAAGCCAGAGTGCTTCACAAGTAGCCTGACTGGCTGCCATATACTCAGCCTCAGCCGAACTCAATGCAACAGACCTCTGTTTCCGGCTGAACCACGACACTGCTGCCGAGCCCAAACTGAAACAACAA
>LPNX010737694.1:362476-373489 GCA_001517045.1 Pseudotsuga menziesii
CTTGTCCTCTATAGTGGAAACTGATACAAGGTTCTTTTTCAGCCCTGGGACATACAACACATCCCGCAGAGTCATGGGACTCATGGACTCCCTCTGAAATGTGATGGTACCCCTACCAACAGCTCTCACAACGGTGTTGTCCCCAAGGACAACCTCCACATCCCTACCTGACTCTGACAACTCTGAGAATACCCCTCGAGCTCCTGTCATGTGGCTCGTGGCTCCACTGTCAATGTACCAAGTAGAAGAGGTGGATGGATCCCCCCCATGTCCTGCCAACAAGGAATGCTCACTGTCCTGATCCATATCTATGCTGGTGGCTAAGGTGACTCTCTCTCCCTCCATCTGTCCAGCATAAAGGGAAAACTCCCTCTGAAATGCAATACTAAACTCATCAACCTCAGCTGAGGCTGCAGTCTGCTGTCCCTGCCCCTTCTTCTTCTTCTTGCTTGGACACTGTGAGGCATAGTGTCCAAACGCCTGACAAGCATAGCACTTGATTTTACTCAAGTCCTTCTTCTGTCCACTCTGCTGTCCCTGCTGCTGCTGCTGCTTGGCCCCACCCTTCTTGGGACCCTTCTTCTTCTTACCCTTGGCTGCCAAAGCCACATCCTCATCATCAACCCCTCTCTGAGAAGTACTACCCTGTACAAGACCCCTCCTGGCCTCCTCCTGCACAAAGTCATCCCATAGCCTCTCCCAGTCAGGTAGGTTCTCCCTGCCCACTATGGCCTACACAAAAGCACTCCAGAACTTTGAAGCCCCGTTCACTGTTGTCCGCACAAGCTCTGTAGGGGCAACCTTCTCCCCAACTGCTGCAAGTTCATCCCGAACTGCAGAAATCCTAGTAAGGTAAGCTGTGACTCCCTCTCCTCCATTCATCCTGATACTCTTGAGTTTTTCTCTGAGAACCATTTTCCGGTTCTCATTAGAACTCTCATACAGACTGGTCAAGGCTGTCCACATCTCATGTGCCTTGTCCTTTCCTGAAATATGAGGGATAATATGGTCTTTAACCGCATCAAGAATAATTCTTCTAGCTTTGCAGTCCTTCTTATTGAAGGCTGTGAGGGCTGCTGCATCTATAGATGCAGGAATGGTAATGGGGTTTGCAGTAGTGTTCCTCACTATGTCTGGCCATAACTCATTCTCTTCAAGTAACAGCAAAATTCTAGCCTTCCACGGCACAAAATTCCCTGTCCCATCCAGCCTATCCTCCAATCTAAGTCCTGTAGCCATCTCAACAACAACTCAACAAAGTGCTGTTCATTGACAGAAGTAAAATAACAAAAATTTCTGAATTCTGGAAATTACTGTGTCTGCAAAAATCATTGTTTTCTGCCCCCTTGCTCTGATACCATGTAGAAAATCTGAGTTTACTGCTTGCTGGTTTAAATGCACATTTCGTGGTTTTCACTTACAGCCGGTTTTGCATTGGCTGGAAGTTACTTATGAAATTTTCTGAACAATTTAAACACACAATAAAACTTCACTAACAGGCTGAAAAACACATTTGGACAGTCACACAATAAAAAAATTGACTCAGAGATTTTTGGCCAATGGCCCTGGAAAAACCCCCACGGGGAAAACCAGTCAGAGAGAGAGATATTATTATTTCTTCAAGATAAAAAATCAGACATTCATTTTTACAGTCAAAAAATCCAACTTATCTCAACCCAGAAATTTGACCAGCAGACTGTCTCGGTTTCCGTGCTTATGCTGCTTCGATTTCTGTGTAAACCTTCTCGGTAAATGTGCCAGAAATATCAGGAAAAAAATCTGCCCTCGAAAACTGTGCCAGCACTCTCAGAATCCATACTGTACGGACAGCATTTAATGCTGCTGTACGACCTCATTTTCTGTGCCAAAAAACAGAATGCTGCCTCGAAAAATGTGCCTGTTATTCACCTTGAAAAAAGTGCAGAAAGGTACAGTCCGTACGGACCTCGATTTCTGTGCTGTACGGCCTGTGTACGGCCTCGAAATTCGTGCAGGGTACGGACTGTAATAAATGCAGTCCCCTTCTCGTTTTCTGTGCCCTGCTTGACCTCGATTTTTGTGCCCTTCAAACCTTACTGTACGGCTGCCTGGAAAATCGTGCCCTTCTCCCTTTCTTCTCTCTCAGCTCACTCTCCTTCTCCTGAAAAATGAAAAGTGAAGTAACCTTTTTCCTCCCTCATGCTTTTTGTTTGACCTAAGTAGGCATCTTAATCCAACGGAGGAAAAGGATCCAATCCAATGGATGAGATTGAGTGAGAGTAAAAATCACTTTTATTTAATTCACATAAATAAAATTACTCACCCACTTAAATTTATCAAAAAGTGACTTTATGATCATAAAGTCTCATTAAGTGACATTTAATGTGAGGGTCACCTTTTTCCCTCTTAAAGTGACTTAGGCAAAAATTAAGTCACCTAGGGAACATCTGCATACGTACAAAAACTAACATGAACCCCTTTAGTTGCTGGAATTTTCTGAATTTCAAATCTGCTGTCATGACCCTCAGGAAGCTGCAGTAAAAACAGACTTTTAAGTCCATTTATTGAGCTGATTTTGTGATCTTAACTTCCAAAAATTAGTAATCACGTTTTGACCCTAGATCTACCCTCGTTTTGTCCTCCAATTCACCTTCTTCATATATCTTTAGAAACTGAAATATTTCTACTGTAGTACATCCTCATTCGCTGGTCTGAAATTTATATTCTTAAAGAAATATGCTAGTCATATTAAACAGAGTTTTGAATTGAGCTAGTAAGTCTTGAGCATTGATTTAACCACTGATTTCATACTTTCTTATCTTAAAATGTAAATCTGGATTTAGTATATGATTATCAGCTTAAAAGTCATTGAATGATATACAAGTTGATAACGCATACTTGCAACTAAAGTGTCCTTTGAATTGTTTACATCTGAAACAGACTTGCTTATTTTATTCTAGCCTAGATTACATTTCTTCTTGTATCATTTAGAAGGTTGAAATTTTCTGCTGTTGTAAAACATCATTGTTGGTTTAAATCTGTAGTTTTACAACAGGCACTCAATACAAAAATCAAATCTAGATGCTAAGGGCTAGAACTGAAGCTAAAGGAATTACATTAAAACACTTAATCAGCTTAAAAGTCATTGAATGATATCCAAGTTGATAACGCATACTTGCAACTAAAGTGTCCTTTGAATTGTTTACATCTGAAACAGACTTGCTTGTTTTATTTTAGCCTAGATTACATTTCTTCTTGTATCATTTAGAAGGTTGAAATTTTCTGCTGTTGTAAAACATCATTGTTGGTTTAAATCTGTAGTTTTACAACAGGCACTCAATACAAATATCAAATCTAGATGCTAAGGGCTAGAACTGAAGCTAAAGGAATTACATTAAAACACTTAATCAATGTTGCAATCACAGTAACCAAATCTGAATTTGTAATTAATCTTTTCAGCTTAGTTTGAAGAGTTTTTTGGGGAATTAACACTTTAAAACACATATTCCAAGTCATCTTCCCATAGAACACATCTTTGACCCTTTGTTGAGCCCAGGGAATCCCCCCAACTGTTGGATTTTCTCCAAACACTCAAGTGAGAGAAGTTGTTGTTGAAGTGACAGTGGCAACACTTCTAGAGTTGCCCTCAGCTAAACCCTCGTGAAGACCTTGCACTTTAGGGATGCTAGTTTGTGTGGTAAGTGGTAACAGATAGCATGTTTGTGGTTTGGTCATACATGTGGAAGAGTAATTAAACTGTTTCTGCTCATTGTTTATTATTAATCTATTAGAAACTAAGACAAAGGCCTCGCTGTATAAATACAAAGCAAGAATTTATTTCCATATACCATATATACTAATAAAAATTAAGACAGCATCTCTGAGGACATCTAAAACACTATCAAATATCAGCCATACATCTTGTACTTACTATATCAACTAACATGCTTGTTCTTTCCGTTAACCCAAATAGCTTTCTAGGAGCTTTTGCTTCTTTATTTCTCAACTTTTTATCAATAATTGTCTTTGTTGCAACATTGGCTTGAGAATCCTGCAAAACATTTTCTTAAAGTTCAAGTACAAAAGAAACTACTCGTAAATGACTTCAACTAATGTAAAAGTAAACAATGAATGCATGCTTTGGTCTACAGCAATATCGTTAAAATCAACTAACTAAACATACTTCAGAATTTGTGAAAAATGAATTCCATCAATCATAACATCCAGGATAGAATCATTGCCATGCTTTAACTTTCAAACTAGTCTCATTCAAATTGTCTACAATGTATGTCGGTTCAAACTTCAAACAGAGATAATCCATGAACCATTTTAAGCATCTTTCTATACAATGCCAAAATCATAAATAAAACATTTTCCAGGTTCAATACACAGATAAACAAAAAAGCTCAAAATATCAGCAAGATCATTTCAAAGAGGAAAAGAAAAATAAGAAGACATAAATGTGTGAAAGAGAAGAAAACCATTGTAACAGGAAACCTTGTACAACATTTTCCATCCCACACTAGTTGTAGGAACTCAAGTATTTCTAGCCCCTCTTAATTTTACAAGAAGTACCCTAGTCATTTCATCCTCTAGATGTTTTTTGCCATGTCTGGTATTTTAATTGTATTAAATATTTTGCAACTATGTAGTATGTAGCAGAAGCGCTATAACACCGAAGTATTTTGCAATAAAGATTGAAGATATATAAAAGTAAAATTGATAAATGAATGAACGATGATTACATTGTTCTCGTGACGGCATACCTTTATAGGCATTGTCTGGCCATGAGAGTGAACAAGTGTTTCCTTTGACTATTCATTAAATGCTAAACTTACTTATTAATTATTAATTATCTTTATTATTAATACGACTCATGTTCATTTATTATTTATTATTATTATGTCTGTAACATTGCTGCCCCCTTAAGAAACGCTTTGTCCTCAAAGCATAATAAATTGGATTCTCTCTAACTGAGCATGCTTTCTTGGTGGCGACATCTTTTTCCATGACTACCTTTAGAAAATTGCTCAGGCTTCCAACTTGGGCATTCACAAGAATTTTTTGCAAGGTGTGAATCAAACCTTGAAGTCTTTTGACTTGATTATTTAACTTAAAATTTCGATTCTTCTTGGGCGTAGATTTCTCTTGCATTTGTTGTCATATGTTTTTTTGTGCTTCATTTTTTCTAGTGGTCTTAGTTCACTTTCCTTGGGAATGGAACCTTCATTACCATATAGCTTATAATGTTTACTCTGTAAGTGGAATTCCATGAATTGCTTTTTGAGGTTAGTGGTATAAGTGCCAAATTATATCAACCATTCTGCACCTAGCACCATATCCATCCCATCGAGTGGTAGCACATAAAATCTTCATTGTAGTTTTAGTCGTGGTATTTGAACTGAGATTTATGAGATCTGCCTTAGTCGTTGACTTGATGTCCATCATCAATCTTAACAGTGAGATCCCTTGTGGGGTACACAAAAAGATTTGACTCTTTAGCAACATTGATGTTTACACAATTATGAATATAAATTTACCTTTAATATTCAACTAGGGCTAAACAGTGCATTCAAAACATTTACTGATAACCACAAATGAATATCTTTTACAGTATGCAGCGGAATATAAAACTGAGAAATAACTCACAACATCACAGCATAAAAATGACAGTTATTTTGGGTATGGAAACTCCCGGAAAACCCCAAGATGAGAAAACCGATGCAGCAGTCAAATATAGATTTTATGATGAGAAAATATGGAACTTTTACAATCACTACAAATTCACCCAAACCTAGCGAATGCAGTACCCGGCAGAATCACTAGGAAAATCCCAGCTAAACCTCAACACCCTCCTGTGTGAGTGTACGGCCCAGCTGTACGAAGCTCGGTGATCCTGCTGCTCGTTCCTCCGTCTTCTCCGCTAAATCCTCTGTCTGACTTTCTCTCCCTGTCTGTATCATGTCTCTGTCGGAATACAAGTGTTTGTCCTCTGCACCAATTGATCTCTCTTTTATAACTTTAGTTAAAGCGAAAACCCTAATTTCACTTTCACTTTAGCTAGTGTTTCACTAAACTTAATAAACAATTAGATCACTTTAGTTATTTTCCAAAGTAAACTTAGGAAAAATAATTAAATACAATCGGCTTCCTAATTTAAGTCTTCTGCAAGCAAGAACACATGCATGCAGGAAGACCTTCCTTGTTGCTGCTAGTTTAACACTCCCTCTCAACGAGGAGGGCATTCTGTAGCAACCCCAACTTATCCTTGAACTTCACAAAACTCTATCTGCAAAGTGCCTTAGTGAAAATGTTCGCCACTTGCTCATCTGTCTGTATGTACTCCAACCGAATGGTTCCTCTCTAAACACAATCTCTCAAGAAGTGGTATCTGATGTCTATGTGTTTGCTCTAGTCATGGAACACTGGATTCTCAGATAGCCTGATGCCACTCTGATTGTCACAGTGAACTACTGTAGCCTCTAGCTCACACTCGAACAACCTTGCAAGTAACTTCCTTAGCCACTTACCCTCACAAGCAGCCATGTTGGCTACCATGTACTCAGCCTCTGCCGAGCTCAATGCTACTGACTTCTGCTTCCTGCTGAAACAAGAGAAACCCCTAATCCAATGTTGAAACAACAACCTGAAGTACTCTTCTGGTCCTCTACACATCCTGCCCAGTCAGCATTTGTGAAACCTACTAACTATGCACTCCCCCTACGTTCATAAACCAATCCATACTCCACTGTACCTCTGATGTAGCGAAGTATGTGCTTAGCAACAGTCCAATGAACTCTCTGAGAGTCCACCATTAACTGACTCAAAGAGTTGAATGCAAAGCTAATGTCTGGTCGAGTATTGACCAGATACATAAGCGATCCGATAAGCTGACGATACAAGGTATGATAAAAATCCGTCTAACCCTAATGCATCAATCTTCCTCTAGTTGGAAACTAGAGGTATGGCCATAGGCTTGTAGTCCTCCATCCTGAATCTCTTCAGGATCTCTACAGCACACTTCCCCTGTCTGATGAAAAAGCATCCATCTCTCTGCCAAACCTCCAAGCCCAAAAAGTAATGCATCATACCAAGGTCCTTCATCTCAAACTCCACTGCAAGGTTGGACTTGTAGTCTCCAATCAGCCTCTCATCTCATGTCAAAAAGAGATCATCGACATACAGGACCAGTATGAGAGGCACCTCACTGTTATCACATATATAGTAGCCAGGCTACCATATTCTATTTTTCAAACACGATATTTTTTTCAGCCAAATCTCTTACATTTGAGATGCTGAGATGAGCAGTTTTGATGCATCATATTATATTAGTGGACTATTGTACTCTCCCATGTCAGGACTGAGTCTTAGGACACTCAGATTTGAGAACCGATGTAGACATTTATGTCATTTTCAGAGCAGTCATTGATGCCCAGTTTTATGTCAGTTCTTTCTCATTGGACAGATGGTGTCTCAGTTGGAGTATATTGCATGGTTATGAATCAGCATTTTATATTGTGTTATGGTTATTATTGCTCTTATACTGATTTTTGTGACATGTATTAACTTGTGGTATCATGATCTGGCGGTCATAATTATATGGACTTGGTTGTATCTTGTACTATGTATTGATGTCCTTACTTAGACTTGGAAGTTCTTGATCTATACTCATTGGTTTTACCCTCCTTAGGGAGAATAGAGGTAGCCATTCCCACCATTGTTTTGGCTTGCTAGTGTTGGCTCCATCATTTATTGTCTTCACCCATCCATTACCTTCCATTTTAGTTTTCAACCCGACTGACTTCTTGACTTATGGCATGGAGGACTTTTTTTCCCCGTTGGAACTTTTGTTGGACAAGCCTCCCTGTTTATATTGTGTCTCGACTCTGAGTTGGTGACAAAACTTGCATTTGATAAGTTGGATAGTATGCCTAAATCATTCTGGTCGGTTGTCCCGATGTTTGGCACTGTGCAAAACTCCCCCTAGTCACTTGAGATGTTGTTGGCTAAAACTGAAAGCTCATGTACTACCTATATTGAAAATATTGAATATGCACCCATGAAAAATGAAAATTATAAAACTGTGTTTCTTAACATATGTAAAAAGGGCAAGAGAAATGAAATGCTAAAATACTCCTTGAAGAGTATAAAAAAATGTCCAAAAAAGAAATGGTTAAAAATATGCTATATCCAAAAATTGTTGACCTTGTTAAAATAAATATGTCGTGGATGAACGCTGCGACTAGCTGTGCTTTTAAGCACTGGTGAAGTTCCAAAAGGGTCATATAAGCCAAAAAGGCCATGGAATAAAATGATAATCCTAATGAACTTGGATCAAGCTTGATGTAGACATGATGCCTAAGTTGAATAAGCACTCTCTAAACAACTCACCCATTTGTGAGGCACTGCCATTCCTTTTGTTGTTGTTTGTCTGACATTGGTTATAGTGAGTATTCCCTTTCCTTGTCCAAAGTGTCATGATGTTGAGTAGGAAGTCATCCTTTGCCTTAGCCTTGTCATTTCCACCCTTCACTAGCAAATTGGCTACAGCTATGAAGTGAGTATAGTCTTGAAAGTCTAAGTCTGAGTAATAATAAATAAAGCCTTATATATGTATTGGTTGATGTACCGCCAATGAAATGAAGGCTACTTGTTTTGATTGTTACTTGAATGAGTTGTAGAGCATGTCTTAACCTTTTGACACTTGCAGCGGATGGATATAGTTTGAGTTATTATTGATGTCTGATTATTCACAGATGGTTATATTGTTTATTAGATATGATTGATGATTGGATAGAGACCTATGAGGGGTATGAGTATACACCTTAGATGGATTTGGACTCTCTGAGTCTAATGAGACAGTTTATTTCCAGTTCCGGACACTTACAGATGTGATCAAGCTCATTCTGCCTTTCTGATGAAGTTTTTCTTCACAGATTGATATTTTTGAGCAGGGAGATGTTTCAGTTGGATCTCCTAGGGCATTGTATGGGCATAGGGGGGTGCATCCTAATTTCAGCTATAAAATAGGGAAATTTTGCATGGCAGTTTCCATGCCCGGCTATTTCAGTAAAATTGCATAGAAATAGAAAATATCAGTATTTGGGATATTACATGTAATGACACATCTTCACATCTATGCCCTGGAGTCCAATGTTTTTCACATTTACGACAGGGGTTGTCCTTCTTTTTGTTCATTCCTAAGTGATGATATTTGTTGTAATCTCCTGATGTGCTATAATTGGGTGATTTTGTCGGTTTTCCAAGAGCAGACTCGGATTATTTTTTCCAAGCTTCTAGCATCCACCAAATTCCTTGGTTTTGATAGTTTTAGCTCACTAAGTATAGTGTTTTCAACCCTGAAATATATAGTCATAGCAATTGATCCTCTATAAGGTCAAGGAATCTTGACGGGTATATTCATTCACTATCCCTTTTTGCTACAAATGAGTGGACCTGGTAAAAGTGTCGTCTTCTTCATCGCTGTGGAGTGTCTTAAGGAAGTCTTCTGCAAACATTTGTCAATTTATGGATAACTCACTAGTTTTCTTGGACCATCAAGTAAACCAATCATACACATCACCTTCTAACTTCTAAGTATATGGATGCCATCGCTATTTTTTTAGTTCCTTAGTAGGTGGGTTCATAGCTAAGATTCCTTTGATTTTATTGACCCACACGATAGCTTTTCGATCGTCTAATCCATCATACTTACGAAGCTCAATTTTGATCTTATTCCAATAACCCCTGTTATCTTGATGTCTTTGATGGCTTGCATTTTTTTTCTTTGAGGCTTGGTGGTGATCTTCTATGTGCCAAGGGTTTAGTTGAAAAAGTATCTACCCTTTCGGTTAGTCTATAGATTTTTCTTGAGTGAACATTAATTATCCCTAATACCTCATCCTTGTCCTCGTTTCTTATTTTTGTCTCCTCTAACCAACGTTCTTCATACTCTTCAACTACCTTGTTAACGCTATCTATGAATAATTTATGCATGTTCTCAATTAATCTATCGATTTTGTCGCCTAGCTCTTTTTGTCCATCAACCAATTCTTTTTTACCTTTCTCAACGTTTCTGAGACGATGTCTTACACTAGTAACTTCATCTCTATAACAGTTTAAATCAACATGTAATTTGTCATTGCTTAACATCTTAATTTTTTCTTTCTTCCTTATAGAACCCACTTTAATTTTCTTCCTTTTAAAAAAAGTAACTTCAATTTTTTTTTAAATAACTTCACTTAATAATATATAAGTTATAATCAAAGTCACTTATAATCCAAATTAGAAACTTTTTTGTTGTATAAGCCAACTTAGAAAAGAGCCACCGTAAAAAAAACTAAAATGATGGGGGCGGGGAGAGGTTTCAACTATATGAAAAGTCACCAGCCCCTTGGGATTTGTAACCCCTCGGCAGTTAGGTACAAGTTCATATAGATCGTATGAAATCAATGTTACATGGGGACGCATTCCATAGGGTCGATAGTGTGCTCCCCTCGCTCCCCACGGGGACATGAGGACTCCTAACGAAACGTTTCTTTGTCCCCAATTTGGAGGAACTTAAGGAAATGCATGGGGGAGCTCATACCCTTGTTTTGAAGCGCACACTAGTGAAGTGGGGGACGCCTAGGCGCTCCAATAGTAATGGAAAAAGTGGCATTTTCCTTATCTTTCATTTTCTATCATTTTACTTAAATTTTTAACATTACAATTATTTATCTCAGGATGTTTGAGTGGTTCCAATCTCATCGGAGTTCATGTGCAAAAAGTAGAATTTTAGATCCCATTCAGAATTCAACAGACTTAACAGTTTTTAGGATTTCAGGATTGCAACATCTCAGCTAGACTCTATCATGTATGAGGTTAAGGGATTGGCATTTAATCAAGCACATCAATCTCTTTATGTACCTTGATGTTGGTGGTGTTGATTGTTGAATGTAATGTTCCCAAAAGTAACATGCATGCAAACCCTAAAAGTGAGATGCATGCAAACCCTAAAAGTGACATACATGACATCAGCATTATTTTAATGAT
>LPNX010737694.1:409748-458475 GCA_001517045.1 Pseudotsuga menziesii
GAAGGGTGGGGCCAAGCAGCAGGATCGGAAGAAGAAGGATCTAAGCACTGTAAAGTGCTTTGCATGTCAAAAGATGGGACACTATGTTGGGCAGTGTCCGAAGAAGAAGAAGAAGAAGCGGCAGCAAACAACAGCTTCAATGGAGGTCGATGACTTTGCCACAAGATTTCAGAGAGAGTTTTCTTTGTGCACTGGGCATATTGATAGAGAGAGAGCATCATCCATTATCACCAGTGCAAATGTTGATAGACAGAGGGAGTTTTCCCTAGTGACAGATCATTCCTACAGTGCATCTACTTCCAGCACTTGGTATATAGATAGCGGAGCTTCAAGCCACATGACAGGTGCTTGTGAGATGTTCTCCGAGCTTTCACAGACAAAGATTGATGTGGAGGTGGTGTTGGGAGATGACTCTTTAGTCAGAGCAGTTGGGCGTGGGACCATTACCTTTCAGAGGGAGTCCATGAGTCCCATGGTGTTGAGAGATGTATTGTATGTACCTAGGCTGAAGAAGAACCTGGTTTCAGTTTCCACGATTAAGGATCAGGGTCTTGGGGTGTCCTTCCTAGATGGACATATGCATGTGTTTCCCAAGACTGCAGGACCATCTGCTTCATTTGCCATTGGAGTTAGATGTGGGCTCTTATTTCGGCCTCGGCATGCCTTGGCACATAGCAGCGACAGTGAGCTTTGTGAGCTTTGGCATAGGAGGATGGCTCACTTGCATCATCTAGCTTTGGGGTTGTTGAGACATATGGTTACAGGTTTACCGGAGTTTAGCATAGAGCAGAGTGATGTGTGCAGAGGGTGTGCTTTGGGAAAGTACACCAAGACTGCTTTTCCTAGCAGTGATAGCAGGTTAGTAGGGGTCCTTGACTTGATACATTCAAATTTGTGTGAACCAATGTCATTTGTTTCCTTGAGAGGATATGAGTACTATGTGACATTCATTAATGATTATTCCAGGAAGACTTGGATCTATTTTCTGAAGAGCAAGAAATCTGAGGAAGTCTTGCAGAGGTTCCAAGAGTTCAAAGCTCTTGTGGAGAACCAGACAGGGAGGAAGATCCGAGTTTTCAGATCGGATAACAGGGGTGAGTATACCTCCAAGGAGTTTGATGGATATTGCAGACATGAGGGTATCAGGAGGCAGTTGAAAGTTCCATATACTCCAGAGCAGAATGGAGTAGCAGAGAGGAAGAACAGGTCTATTGTTGGATCAGCTAGAGCTGTGTTACATGACCAGTCACTTCCTTTCTTTCTATGGGCTGAGGCTTGCAACACAACTGTATATCTTCAGAACAAGAGTCCCCATTGTGCTGTGGGGAACATGACACCTAGGGAGTGTTTTTTAGGCAAGAAGCCTGAGGTCATCCATTTTCGGATATTTGGTAGTTTGACTTACTCTCATGTCCCTTCTGAGAAGAGGACAAAGTTGGAGCCCACTACAAAGAAGAGCATCTTTGTGGGCTATGATGAGACTTCGAAGGCCTTCCATATTCACTTTCCTTCTCAGAGGAAAGTTGTAGTGAGAAGGGATGTGAAGTTTGAGGAGGAGCGAGCCTTCAGGAAGTTGAGAGAGTTGGAGCAGGGAGAGCAGCAGGTTCCTGCACCTTAGGCAGTTACACCAAGGTTACTGGACCACACAGTGTAGGCACAAGTTCACTAGTTTCAGTGGTTCAGCTAGCAGGGTCTTCGGGGACAGGTGTTGGGTCTCAGATTACAGGTTCACCGTATAGAGGATCCGGATCACAGAGTTCACCAGTAGTTGGTACACTAGCTTTTGGTTCACAGGTTACTGGGGTTTCCACCTCTGGTAGTTCTTTAGATGATGATAGACCAGTGTGGGAGCAGCCTCCAAGGAAGAAGACACCTAAGTTGCTTCGAGATACCTTGAAGGAAGCTCAGGAGTTCGGGACGCCCAAAGAGCCAGTGAGGTCTATTCAGATGCTTGACAGATTGGGCATGTTTTTTATGGCTATTTTACGTGATTCAAAGCCTTCTACTTTTAAGGAGGCCTCCCAGCGAGATGCCATGATTAATGAGTACCATTCCATCATGAAGAACGATGTGTGGGAGATAGTTCTGAGACCTGATGGGAAGTCAGTGGTGACTTCTCGGTGGCTTTTCAAGCTAAAGCATGCTGTGGATGGGAATGTGGAGAAGTACAAGGCCAGGTTTGTAGCGTGGGGGGTTTCACAAGTTGAGGGTGTTGATTATGATGAGACCTTTCTGCTGGTTGCTCGATATACTTCGATTAGGGCATTGATTTTCATTACAGTGGATATGGGTTGGAAGATCCATCAGATGGATGTGGAGACCGCATTTCTCAATGGAATCATACAGGAGGAGATTTATGTTGAGCAGCCTCAGGACTTTGAGATTCATGAGAGAGAGTCTCATGTTTGCAGGTTGAAGAAAGCTTTATATGGGCTGAAGAAAGCTCCTAGAGCTTGGTACTCCAGGATCGATTCTTACTTGCAAAGGATGGGATTTCAGAAGAGTGAAGCAAATCCGAATCTCTAATTCATCATGGTTGGAGATGATCCGCTTATTCTTTTGTTATATGTTGATATGACTTGTATATCACAGAGGGAGAGAGACCCATTGCAGCTTGCAAGAAGGATCTTGCTTCAGAGTATGAGATGACAGATATTGGGTTGATGCACTATTTTCTGGGATTGGAGGTTTGGCAGGAGCCTGGACATATTTTCCTGGGAGAAGAAAAGTATGCGGTTGATATTCTGAGGAGATTTAGGATGGAGGATTGTAGACCGATGTCTACACCGATGATCACCAACTGGAAGAAGCTTCATGCTTTTGAGGGAGAGTCGGTAGATCCTACATTATACCATGAGCTCATTGGTTCATTGATGTATTTGGTCAACTCTCGACTAGATTTGTGTTTTGCGATTAACACTCTCAGCTAGTTCATGGTTGAGCCTAGGAGAGTGCACTGGATGGCCACAAAACATGTGTTGAGATACCTAGCAGGGACATTGGATTTTGGTCTGGACTACACGAGGTCGGATGGGATCAGGTTGATTGGCTTCACAGATTCAGATTGGGCAGGCAGTGTGGCAGACCGGAAGAGCACTTCCGGATGTTGTTTCAGTTTGGGCTCGACAGCAGTGGTTCAATCGGAAGCAAAAGTCTGTTGCTTTGAGTTCTGCAGAGGCCGAGTACACGGCAGCAAGTCTGGCCAGCTGCGAGGCGCTGTGGCTTCGCAAGTTGTTGGTGAATTTATTTGGTCAAGAGCTGAAGCCTACGGTGATCTACTGTGACAATCAGAGTTGCAACCATCTCTCTAAGAATCCAGTATTTCATGACCGGTCAAAGCATATTGAGATTAGGTATCATTTCATCCGAGATTATGTTCAGAGAGTAGCCGTGTCTTTACAGTACATTTCCACTAATGAGCAGGTTGCAGATATTCTGACGAAATCTTTGAGGAAGGGCAAATTTGTCTTCTTCAGAAACAAGTTGGGAGTGGTGCAGAACACCTTCCTCGGTAAGAGAGTGTTGATTTTTGTACCTAGGAAAGTGTTCCCCGAGGTGACTTTAGCCTTAGTCACTTAAAAGGGGAAATTTAAGTGACCCTTGCATTAGATGACTTAAGTAAAGCATTTAATATGACTTTAGAGAGTAAAGTCACTTTTTGATAAAATTAAGTGGGTGAGTGAAATTAGTTTTTATGAGAATTAAATGTGAGCATTTAATCTCATCCACCAATCTAATCTAATCTCCACCATTGGATTAGATGAACCCTAGGGTTCTCTCAAAAAGGCAAGGGAAGGCCATTTTCCTTACTTTTGCAGATTGAAGTGAGAAGAGAGAGCTGAGAGGAAAGTTTCCATTTTTCTGAGCAAGGAGAAAATTTTTCCAGCATGCAAATTGAGGAAGAGAGCAACTTTAACAGGGCACAAATTTCGAGGAGCATGAGTAGCATTTATTGCAGCTGTCAATACGGTCCATACAGTACGGATTCGGTACAGGGGCACGATTTCCAAGGCAGAAATTGAGGTAGATTCTGGGCACATTTCACAAGGCAGGCCATACAGGCACGAATTTCGAGGCACTTTCCAGCGACACAATTTTCGAGGCAACTCGTATAGGCCATACAGCAGGCTTTCGTACAGTCCGTACAACAGCACGGTTTTCAAGTTGGTTTCAACAGAAAAAAACAGAGTTGTATTTTTCCTGTTGGGCACGAAAATCGAGACAAAAATTATCTTCCGGGTTGAGATAAGTTTGGTCTGATAATTTTTGAGTTTTGCTGTAAGAATTTTCCAAAAAATAAAATACTCTCTCTCTAACAGCTTTTCCCCTTGTGGGTTTTTCCTAGGCAAGTTACCAAAAATCTTGTCTGAAAATTTGATGGAGTGCATTTATTTATTTTCTAACAGACCCAAATTCCTCAAATTCCTAACAGACCCAAAAAGGTATGGTAACCAACCTGTATTATTCAAAAAAATCAATTTGAAGTTTTAGATTAGGATCAAAATGGTACAGATAGCAAGCAATCTCCTCCTTTGATGTAAAAAATTCCACAAATACTAGCAAAGAGCCCTAGATTGCCATCAAAGATAAAACAAGTATTGGCAGACTCAGAACCCAAACTTCAATTTCCACCCCTGAAGAACAACAATTCTGTGATTATTGAGGCCATTGGCATCCAGACAGTATGCAGCAAATGCATGGGCATTGAAGCCTTATGCACCTTCCAACAATTATGTCACTATGTACTCAACAATTCATTGTTTCCTAAGGCCATGGCCCATACACACCCTAAACTGTTAGTTTTTCTAATCTAATTCAAATCGATTAGGATCTTTATCTGAAAGAATAACAAGTACAACAAGATGCATAAGATAGAGCAGATACACAAGACACAAAGATTTTCCTCGAGGAAACCATTAAGGAGAAAACCCCGCAAACTTCCTCAGAATAGTTCTGTCACTAAGACAATATCACAAAATAGAAAAACTCAAGTATAAAATGTCTTTTGCATCTCTCACTCTCTCCTCCTTGATCTTCTCTCCTCCTTAACCTTCTCTCTCTCCTAGTGCGAACTTGAGTGAGTGAGTGTGTGTATAAACGAGGGAGGGAACCTTTCTATTTATACCCTTCAAGTGACTGACCTTACAACTTGACTGGGCTGACTTGTTATCCTAACTGGGCCGACTTCTCCTAGAGGGACCTAGAAATACATTTTATTATATTTCACATTGGAACTACTGCCCCGAATTACAACGGAGAGTTTACCTTAATGACCATAAACAATAATGACATTCCGAAAGGAGGGAAACACATTTCCAATGGGGGTACAACAATATACAATAATAATATACATCATAATATCTTCCTAAGTTATAATTACAACACTCCCTCATAACTAGGAAGGTATTCTCTCGCCATAGTCATCAATACATTTAGTCACATCATCAATGATCATCGCTAAATCATCATCGACGTTGCTGTCATATTTCTCATCTTGTCGATCATTGAATAGTGACATCGATCTTTCTATCCGTCATAGGAAGTTTCTACAGAGCCAACCCTGTTTCATGCTAATTGTAGGACTAGTCCTAATCTAGGTCTTCATCATATCCATGAACAATCCATCACATAGGTACATCCCAGGGCCATTCATTACATTGCCACTGCAATCACTTGCACCTCCTACCGTCATCTCGTCGTATCTGAATCATCTCGTCATCGTACATGAAGCACAACCCAGATGCATATCATTGACCACCTACGTTCTACCAACATAGGAGCACACCATGACTCATTACGTCACCAAGACACCCTATGTCTACCAATATGCAAGAATCGCCTAGGAGCATACCAAGTGCATTATGTCTTTCCACGGTCAACTTGCATTCTACAAACATAGGAGCACAACAAGACTTATTTACATCACCAAGACAACTTATGTCTACCACTATGCGAGAACCTCCCAGGTGCACACCAAGGGCCTTGTGACCTCTCATTATCTCCAACATGGGACCACATAAGGACTAATTACATCCAAGGACAACCTACGTACCATGCCAGGACTCATTACATCCAAGGACAACCTCAAGGAGTCATTACATCTAAGGAAAACATGCGTACCACGCCAAGACTAATTACATCCAAGACGACCTTCCAGGACTCATTACATTTAAGGAAAACGTGCATACCATGCCAAGACTGATTACATCCAAAGACGACCTGACAAGACTAATTACGTCCCGAGACAACCTATGTACAACACCAAGGTTGATTACATCTAGGGACAACCTGTATACCTTCCCATGTGAGATCTCGTACTCGTGCATCTGCGTCTTCCAGTCTTCTCGTCATCCCCAACATGGGACCGCGCCAAGACTGATTACTTCACCAAGACAACCTGCTCCTCCAACCATGAAAGAACTTGTCACTCTCTCTAGGGAACTAGATCTGGAGAACAACAAGTCTCTCTTTGAAGTATTCAAAATTCACTCTAGCCAGTGGCTTGGTCAATCCATCTGTTATCTGCTTGTCCATCGGCATGTACTGGAGCTTCACTGCTCCTCTCTGCACCATATCCCAGATATAGTGATACTTGATCTCTATGTGCTTTGACTTGTCATGGAACACCAGATTCTCTAACAACTTCACGCAACTCTGGTTATCACAAAAGATACAAATCGCCTATAACTCGAGATCTAACAAATCAGACAGTAGCTTCCGAAGCCATACTACCTCACAATTAGTCGAACAAGCTGCAACATATTTGTTGAATTTTAGCATTAGCATAAATACATAAAAATTTGCAGATTAACTTAAATAGATAACAAGTGCAGTAAAAGAACATTCATCACATCAGCACAATGGACACGAGTTTTTCACTGGGGAAACCTTCAAAAGACAAAAATCCCAAAAAGCATTAGTAGCTCATCTCGTAAATGAGATGACTTAGAAAATTCTTCAAAAAGTTCCTCAAACACCAATCTGGGTTTAACCACAATTTACAGATGATCAAATAAAATTTTCCTCAACAAAAAAAAAACTAAGGGTTTCAAACCCTAGTTAACCAAAATTCCAGTTTTGCCCAGATTTATCAAGACTGCTCAAAAACCAGTCTATCAGAAACAATCAAGCCTGCCTAAAGTACAAAACAGGCTGCCCAAAAATTATGACAGGCTGCCCGAAATTTTTTAAAAGCTGCCCGAAATTTTTCTTACATGCCCAGATCTCTCTCTGTCTTGCCCAACTGTTTTTTCTTCTCTGCCTTGCTTGCCCAGATCTGCCCGATCTAGGGTTTGCTGCTTCTCGTCCTCTTGTTGCCCCTGCCCGGTTGACTGTTGACTGCCTGGTAGCTTCTTGAATAGTCCTACTGCTACTCGAAAGGGCTAGTAGTCTAGGCTCATGGCCTAAGGGACTGGCCCGAGGGCCTATTGCAAGCCTGGTAGCCTCACGGTAGACACATAACCCTCACGAGTCTGCCTTCGGGCTACCCTTGAGGGCCTGTTGAGCCACGGCAGCCCTTACAGGCTTGCTCACGAGCTAGCCGAGGGTGCCAAAAAGGCCCTAGCTCTCTTGGGTATGCCTACTACAGGCCACCCGGAGGTGCTAAGAGGGTAGTGCCCTCTATGGACTCTCAACAAAAGAAGTAGACAACCCATAGAAGAAGAAGGGGGGCTGCCCACGAAAAAACACAACTGCTAAGGACTGTCCAAAAAATGAAGAGGACTGTAAAAGTGCTGAAGATGACTGCCCTGGCTACAGATGAGGGTTTAACAAAAACCCTAGTTGAATAACTGAAGGTGAATGAAACCCTAGCTTAGGGTTTTGCTGATAGATCTTTAGTAGCAACAATACCTATGAGAGCAAGTGAATGCGTGATAATGAATTGACTTGATATTCTTTTATATCCTTTAGTCACATGTAAGTGGACCAAAATTAGGAAAGATAAAATAATAATATTTTATTCCTTTCCTAATTTCACTTTTACCTTTTTACCAAAAAGGTCATTTTAGTAACTTTGACTTTTACCCAAAAAGTCCTTATGTAATTTGACTTTAACCTATGGTCCAAAGTCCTTATTTATTTTTGACTTTTGACTTTAGCCTTTTTCCAACTGCCCTTGTGGTCATACCTGTGATCTTTTTTATTCCAAAAATACATCATCATAGACCAAGAGAGTTACTAATGCTTTTATCTCACTCTATGTGACACCAAGATTAGGAACTAAGGTAACTTAACCAAGGGTAGCTAAGCCTTGGAGAAGTACACAAATCCCATAGATCAAGGACCAAAGTGTCCCACATGCCTAGACCCAGTCTAGGGCTTATAGTGCCTTCCTAATAACAGACCAGGTGCCTCAGCCATGGGCTGCATAATTTGACCCTAGGTCAAATACTTGGTAACAGACCAAGCGCCTCCATTGTCCAAGAGAATGGCTACTCAGAACTAAGCTGAGTCTACCAGTACTAGACTGGTCCACATCCTTTTATGAGTCACAAATCCTTCAGGTTGTTCAATATAAACTTCTTCCTCAATCTTACCATTGAGAAAGGCTGTCTTTACATCCATCTGATGTAACTTCCATCTGAATACTGCAACAAGTGAAATGATGGTTATGATGGTAGTATACCTGGCAATAGGAGCAAATGTCTCGTCATAGTCAATGCCTTCTTTCTGAGTGAATCCACGAGCTGCGAATCTAGCTTTATATTTCTCCACACTACCATCAGCAGCATGCTTGATTTTATAAAGCCATCTGGAAGTCACAACTGACTTTCCTGTTGGTCTAGGAACAATTTCCCAAACATCATTCTTCATGATTGACTTGTACTCTTCAATCATGGCATCAACCCATACTTGTTTACTTGTTGCTTCTTCGTATGATGAAGGTTCTCAACCGATAAGCTGACTCATAAGAGTGTAGTACTTCTGTGGTCTTATGCTTGTTATCACATATATAGTAGCCGGGCTACCATATTCTATTTTTCAGATTCCATTACACTTGTTAGCCAATTCCCTTACATATGAGATGCTGAGATGAGCATCTATGATGGATCATTATTTGATGATGGACTATAGTACTTTCCCATGCCATGACTGAGTCTCAGGACACTCAGATTTGAGGATTGATGTAGTCAATTAGCCATTTGCAGAGCCGTCAGTAGTGCCCAGAGTTGCATCAGTAGCTTATCATTGGACATATGTTGGTTCAGATTGATTATTTACGTGTATGACTCAGCAGATATTATCTTGTGTTATGTTTATTATTTCTTTTATACTCAGTCTTGTGACATGTCTTAGCATCTAATGTCATGATCTGGCGGTCATATAAATATGTGGACTTGGATGTATTGATATTATGTATGTATGTCCCTACTTAGACCTGGAATTTCTTGACCTATACTCATTGGTTTTACCCTCCTTAGGGAGAATAGAGGTGATCATACTTGGCTTGCTAGTGTTGGTTTCATTGTTCACTATCTCCACCCATCCATTTCCTTCCAGTTATGTTTTTAGCCCGACCTACTACTTGACTTATGGCATGGAGGACCTTTCCCCACTTAGAGCCTCTTTGTTAGACAAGCTTCCCTGTTTATTTGTGTCTCGGCTCTGAGTTTCCTATGTTGTGCTAGCTAAACTTGAAACAAATAGCACTGCCATCAATACAAAGTATTTGGAAATGAAATGAATATCGTATGAAAAAGCCCATTCATGAAAAGTAGTGTTTTTAAACATACGTGAATGCAAGCCAAGCCTAATGAAATTGGCTTTGAAGTAAATTGAAATGAATATATTGTGAAAAAAACATTCATGAAAAGTAGTGTTTTTAAGTATATATGAATGCATGAAGCCTCAATAATAAAAATCCGTGTAATAAATGCATGGACCAAGGCTATGGAAATTCAAAGGCCCAAAAAAAATGGTTCTTAAAAAGTTATATCTAAAGATTGCTGGCTTCATTTGTATTTGATTTGGATTGTGAGCATTTGTCAAGGTAAATAAGCACCTCTGAACGTAACTTATCCATTTGTGAGACACTACCATCCCCTGTGTTGTTGCTTGTCCGGCATATGCTAGAGTGATTATCCCCTTTCCATATCCAAAGTGTCACAGTGTCGAGTTGGTAGTCACCCTTCAACCTAGCCTTTTGATATTAGCCTTCACTCTTCACTAGCAAATTGATCACAACTATGAAGTGAGTATGGTCTTGAAAGTTTGGTCTATGTTATAGTTAATTAATGAAACTCTATATTTGGTTGATAGATCGCCAGTGAAATGATTGTTAATTGTTATAATTGTTATTTGAATGATTTGTAGAGCATGTCTTAACCTTTAAACACTTGCAGCATATGGATGTTAGCCTGGGTTATATTATTGATCATTCACAGATTATTATTTTATCTGTCTAGGCATGTTGGATATTATTCTTAATCATGCAGAGATCTGTAGGGTGTATGAGTATGCACCTTAGATGGATTTGGACTCCCTAAGTCCAATTAGACAACTTGTTTTCAGTTCTAGGCAGTTTCAGTGATGATTTGTCTCAGTGTACCATTCTGGTGCAATTTTGCCATGCTGAATGGCCTATCAGAGCAGAGAGATGATTTGTTTGGTTCACCTAGGGCGTTGTATGAGGAGGGGGTGGTCTAGCCACTTGTTTTTACCATATTACCCCCTTTCCAAAGAGCCAGGTGAGCTCAGTTTGACAATTCTAGCACTCTAGGAGGCAATTTTGACCATCTCACGTTTCTCGAGGCAAATTTAAAATAATAAAAATGGTTACTGAAGAATTCGATTTGGGGTACTAAGGCAAGGAAATGGAATGGGATGAGTTTTGATGATGAGTGTGATGTCTTCCACTCCTCCAACAGTTTCAGCACTTGGATGGACCCACATCCATCTCTCCGACATATTTTATTATTTTTTGGAGCTTTTGGAGGCTCACGATTTCCTCAGCAAGGCACTATTTTGCATTTAAAAAATTATATTTATTTTATTGTGCTATGGGGACACACTAGGGGAGTTAGTTAACACCCCTTGGACCCACCATGAGCTTTAATTATTTTTTATTGAGTGGAATCCCCTCTCCTAGGGTGATTTGGTCCATTGATATATTATATTATTGTAGTGATCCATGTACTCTATGTTGAGCTCATCTCAACCGTTGATTAGAACATATTGATCTTTTAATCTTAGCCACTCATTTGAAAAGTGGTTATGATTTTGGTTTCTCATTCCTATTTAAAGGAGAGAGCTTCTCATTTGTAAGGGGTCTTTGGCTATTGGATCTGGATAATAGAAAACTATTTTTGTGGAAATTCTTGGATCTCATTTGCATCTGGTGTTCTTAGATGGTGATGGGAAAATCTATTACTTCCTAGCATTTGGGTATTTGTTGTGAGATCTATATTTTTTTGGAAACATTGTCTTGTCTACAGGAGGGCGACTTCAACTTGGGCGTTTTTGCAGGGGTTCCTCAACTCGCTTGGCTTGGCTTCGATTGTATCAGGGGGTTTTCATTAGTATCATTGTGATCTATGATTTCATCTTGGTATTTTTCTGTAGCATTTGTTTTTTTCTTGTGACGCATCAAATCTGATATGGTTGACGTTTGTTGTACAGGAAAGAGGGCGCATTGGCTTCCTTTGGCAAATTGTTTCACATAGAGGATTCCTTCAAATCTTCTCAAATTGATCGGGACGGCATAGATCATCATCATCAAGGCATCTACAAGGTTTTCTAGGTAAGATCTACAGGTTAGTTCTTCTTTTCTAGATCTCAATCCATTGGCATCTTCATTTTCATGTTAAGACCCTAAATATAAAAAAAATCAAAAAATATTATGGATCAAACTGTTTGATCTCTTGGCAAACCATTTTTGGGTTTTGTAGATTGGGTCAAACCCTAAGTGGGTCTTTCATAACGTTTTGCTAAAGTGACTCCATTTGGCCCAAATCCCAAGGTACTGTCTTCTAAACCCTAGCGCTACCCTTCATGTTGCATCTTTCTCTTTCGATTTGATCATTTCTTTGTGACTCGGGTGCTTTGATACTGTAACACCTTCTTTCGAGTATACCCTGTGGTACTAGGTAGCCCCAATCTTGTTCTTACCCTACCTACATTGGTCACGTTTCCCAAGGCAGTGGATATGGTCATCTTTTGCTAGTACATTGATTTCGGATCTAGTAATAGGCTCATATTTCACTTGTATTTCGAACCTGGATCGAAATTCACATTTCATAAACCCCTGATCCAAGCCATATTTCACCTTGTGACTTCATCCATAGATCTAGGGTTTACTCCACCTTACACCTTACGTACTTCAACTTCATTTGATATGATCTGGTGTTTTGGTCTTATCTCTCCTGTCGGGAGTAGATCTGGGTCTCCCCCATTGTTGTCTAGGGCTAAGACAACATCAAGTGAAGATTGCCTCAATTGGCGTGACAACCATCCATTTGGGAGTCGAGGCTATCTTGGTTCCACCTCTTTAGTTGCCCATCCCTCTACCGTCCATCATGGATCCACCTCATAGAGGCAACTACAAGTTTGGTGATAACATTTTGGCGTTGTTGCCAAGGACGGTAGAGGCCTACCCTGCTTCAACATTTATCCTTAAGCTCTCCTCCCGTTCTCTTTGCCAGCATTTTGGCGTCGTTGCCGGGGAGGTAGAGGCTTACCTTGGTTCATCTTTTTTACCTTCGGTGTTTGTGAATGTACTTACATCTTTTATCATTCATATCACATCCGGTCTAATATCAGTGATTACATTTTATATGTTTAAATATTTACAATCACTGCATGAATTTCACTTACCTCTCCTACGACATCATCCGTTGGTGAACACGGCAATTCGTTCACTTGGTGACTCCACTGAGAAGCGAACCCATCACATAAATCATAATGAATTTAGATATATTTACCAGAAACATGAAGGAATTAAATGAAAGTATAAATGAAGCTAAAAGATGAATAAATGGAAGGGATAGATTGAGGTCAGACTATGGGTATGAGGATGATCTCGAGCATGATTATCGGTATGAATCTAGTTATCACAATCATTATGATACCCACCAATTTCCTCACCCATGCAATAAATATTTCCCAACCATCCTGAGTGGACTAGTAAGCAAGCATCAAGTGAATGATCCTTGTACTCCTCTTCATCAGTGTAACACAAGTTTTGTCGTGACAACCCCTGATAAACTTGTAAATCGACATGAACCTAAAAGTCAGTCCCAGTCAAAGCCTTATAGCCAAGCAATCAGAGCTGTTAAAAAACAAGACAAACTATCTCCTTTTGATTTTTCTGAAATACCGGGGGCACCTTATCCTATGCCAAACGATTACACTAGGAGGTTGCCCCAGTTTAATGGAAATAAGGATATATCTATTGAAAGTTGTTTGGATATTCTCTGGGATTACATGGAAATTAGAGGTGCAAACAATGAAGATGTTTATATGCGAGCCTTAGGAGAATCCTTGCGAGGGGATGTTCAACTATGGTTTGATCAGTTAGCACTAGAATCCATCACTAGGTATGACATGTTCACAGATCTGTTAATAGATGAGTGGGGTAGGAACACTGATAATTCTTTAGAGTGTAAATCTAGCAATGATTGTGCAGTTGATAATCAGTATATTGACACTTGGATTTCTCAATTGGATCATTCCTCTCCTGAAATATTCCAAATTATGAAAGTGCCTACAATCCATAAAAATGTTACAGAGTACTTTGAGAATAATGTTTCAAAACCTCATGTTGAAACTAAGAGGGATATCAATCAAATCATACGAGATACTCTGTTATTATTACCTGAAGCAATCACGGAGCAAATCTTGGATTTAATCCATGGAAGGGAACCTAACAATCACCATCAAGAAACATCTATAGTTGAGCCTTCCATTTGTGAGTCCATTATAGAGCCTTTAGAAGAGCAACTCCATAGTTATTGCCTAATTGACGATAATTCAAGCTATTCGAATTTGGGTTCAGACTTTGATTATGTCTCTACAGAAGAAGAAAAGGTTGAAATTAATCAAATCGCCGTTGAGCAATCATGTGGTCACATTGTGGTTGAAGACCAAGTTTGTGAGGATGATAAAGAAGTTAGAATGAAAATTTTGATATTTTTCCTCACCAAATGAATGATGGTGATAATTTATCCTCAGTTGAATGTAATGAACAATCTAAAGAAGAACAACCACATGATGATGATATAATAGTGAGCCAACTTGACCTAGAGCGTTCTTTGTCACATTTGGATAGTCATCAAGAGCCTCCAAGGAATGATTCTTGTAATGTTGTTGCTATTCCCCATTAAGTTTTTGGTCAAGGTGATTTGGCTGAGGAGATTAATCACAGTGAGTCTAGTTCATGGGAAGTTAGTGCTAATCTTGCCATTTTCTTTAACATATGTCCCATATTGCATACAAGATTGGTGTTAGCACCTTTAGGTGATGCAAATCAAGTTTTATTTTTCAATCCACCCTCCCATCCCAGCTTTTGAAGTCTTTTTGTATGGTGTCATGCAAAATTTTCGATACAAAGTCTCAAAAGTACCAAGTGGTCAATGGTAAAACTTTTCATCTCCTTTCATCCTTGGCGCATAATGCTTTCAATGTTGCTAATTTCTTTGATTGGGTGATTGAAAAGCTCTATAAAGACCAATTCCATATTTTCTCATTGTTTAAACAACAAATGGGGTTAATCTCAATTTTTGGTTTATTGATCTCTAATTTGTCTCTTTTTTGTTTCACCATTGATCATAATGTGAGTATGATTGAGTGTGCTAATCAGAAAGATGAGGGAAACAATGATGGCCTAGGAGGGATGAATCATGTATAGTATTATTTTCTTTCATCAAATTTAACCTTGCATAAATTTTATGTTCCTGTCGATCTATTGAAGGAAGAAGTTTGCAACAATCAATCTCATCCCTAGCATGATTTCATTTCTCTTTAACCTTCTTTGATTTTCAAACAACAAGTTATAATGGCTTCAATTTTCATTTGCATTACTTACATGCCATCTTTGACTTGTTGTATTATTAACTATAAAGAAACCTCAATAAATTCGTTCAGCAAGTGGCTACATTGGATTTACGATTTTACTTAACACTTGTCTAAATTGGTTAGAGTAGGTAGGACCTAAATAAGCCTCTTCTGGGCAGTAGTGGAGCTTTTAGTCCTGCACCTTTTGTCTTTTCCTGAAGCTTGCTTGTCAAAGCTCCTAGTGTAGTCTTGAGTTTTAGCCATTTTACCTGCACAATAAAATAAAACTTTTCTAGAAACATTATGGTTATAGATTAGATTTGCTTTATGCTTTTCAGTTTCATGCATTTCAGTTTTAGTACTTTATTTTATCCACACAGTGTTTTGACGACCGGTCTGTGAGTTTAGTATAGCTCTGGACATTTGGCGGGTAGTTAATGACATTTTGGAAGCGGTTGTAGAGCTGGAATGATGGATCGAAGATGCAAGTAGCAGAGTGCCAGGACCAGAGATTCTGAGGTTCTCAAACGCTCTATTCAGCAGAGCACTTGTCCAAGCTAGAGCCAGATGTTATCACATATATATTAGTCGGGCTACCATATTCTATTTTTCAGATTCCAGTACAATTTTCAGCCAGTTCCCTTACATATGAGATGCTGAGATGAGCATCTATGATGGATCATTATTTGATGATGGACTATAGTACTTTCCCATGCCATGACTGATTTTTAGGACACTCGGATTTGAGGACTGATGTTGTCATTTAGCCATTTGCAGAGACGTCAGTAGTGCCTAGAGTTGCATCAGTAGCTTATCATTGGACAGATGTTGGTTCAGATTGATTATTTACATGTGTATGACTCGGCAGATATTATCTTGTGTTATGGTTATTATTGCTTTTATACTCATTCTTGTGACATGTCTTAGCATCTAGTGTCATGATCTGGCGGTCATATAAATATGTGGACTTGGATGTATTGATATTATGTATGTATGTCCCTACTTAGACCCGGAAGTTCTTGACCCATACTCATTGGTTTTACCCTCCTTAGGGTGAATAGAGGTGATCATACTTTGGCTTGCTAGTGTTGGTTTCATTGTTCATTATCTCTACCCATCCATTTCCTTCCAATTATGTTTTTAGCCCGACCTACTACTTGACTTGTGGCATGGAGGACCTTTCCCCACTAGAGCCTCTTTGTTGGACAAGCTTCCCTGTTTATTTGTGTCTCGGCTCTGAGTTTCCTACGTTGTGTTGGCTAAACCTGAAACAAATAGCACTGCCATCAACACAAAGTATTTGGAAATGAAATGAATATCATATGAAAAAGCCCATTCATGAAAAGTATTGTTTTTAAACATACGTGAATGCAAGGCAAGACTAATGAAATTGGCTTTGAAGTATATTGAAATGAATATCTTGTGAAAAAACCATTCATGAAAAGTAGTGTTTTTAAACATACATGAAGCCTCAATAATAAAAATCGGTGTAATAAATGCATGGACCAAGGCTATGGAAATTCAAAGGCTCAAAAAAACAATGGTTCTTAAAAAGTTATATCTAAAGATTGCTGGCCTCATTTGTATTTGATTTGGATTGTGAGCATTTGTCAAGGTGAAAAAGCACCTCTGAACGTAACTTATCCATTTGTGAGACACTGCCATCCCCTGTGTTGTTGCTTGTCCGGCATATGCTATAGTGATTATCCCCTTTCCATATCCAAAGTGTCACAGTGTCGAGTTGGTAGTCACCCTTCAGCCTAGCCTTTTAATTTTAGCCTTCACCCTTCACTAGCAAATTGATCACAACTATGAAGTGGGTATGGTATTGAAAGTCTGGTCTAAGTTATAGTTAATTAATGAAACCCAATATTTGGTTGATAGATCGCCAGTGAAATGATTGTTACTTGTTATAATTGTTATTTGAATGATTTGTAGAGCATGTCTTAACCTTTAAACACTTGCAGCATATGGATGTTAGCCTGGGTTATATTATTGATCATTCACAGATTATTATTTTATCTGTCTAGGCATATTGGATATTATTCTTGATCATGCAGAGATCTGTAGGGTGTATGAGTATGCACCTTAGATGGATTTGGACTCCCTAAGTGCAATGAGACAGCTTGTTTTCAGTTCCAGGCAGTTACACTGATGATTTGTCTCAGTGTACCATTCTCATGCAGTTTTTCCATGCTGAATGGCCTGTCAAAGCAGAGAGATGATTTGTTTGGTTCACCTAGGGCACTGTATGAGGAGGGGGTGGTCCAACCACTTGTTTTTACCATATTACCCCCCTTCTAAAGAGCTTGGTGAGCTCAGTTTGACAACACTGGCACTCTAGGAGGCAATTTTGACCATCTCACGTTTCCTGAGGCAAATTTAAAATAATAAAAATGGCTACTGAAGAATTCGATTTGGGGTACTGAGGCAAAGAAATGGTATGGGATGAGTTTTGATGATGAGTGTGATGGCTACCACTCCTCCAACAGTTTCAACACTTGGATGGACCCACATCCATCTCTCCGGCATATTTTATTATTTTTTGGAGTTTTTGGAGGCTCACGATTTCCTCAGAGAGGCACTATTTTGCATTTAAAAGATTATATTTATTTTATTGTGCCATGGGAACACACTAGTGGAGTTAGTTAATGCCCCCTGGACCCACCATAAGCTTTATTTATTTTTTATTGAGTGGAATCCCCTCTCCTAGGGTGATTTGGTCCATTGATATATTATATTATTGTATTGATCCATGTACTCTATGTTGAGCTCATCTCAACCGTTGATTAGAACATATTGATCTTTTAATCTTAGCCACCCATTTGAAAAGTGGTTATGATTTTGGTATCTCTCATTCCTATTTAAAGGAGAGAGCTTCTCATTTGTAAGGGATCTTTGGCTCTTTGATCTAGATAATAGAAAACTATTTTTGTGGAAATTCTTGGATCTTCTTTGCATCTGGTGTTCTTAGATAGTGATTGGAAAATCTATTGCTTCCTAGCATTTGGGTATTTGTCGTGAGATCTATATTTTTTTGGAAACATTGTCTTGTCTACAGGAGAGGGACTTCAACTTGAGCGTTTTTGCAGGGGTTCCTCAACTTGCTTGGCTTGGCTTCGCTTGTATCAGAAGGTTTTCATTAGTATCATTGCGATCTATGATTTCATCTTGCTATTTTTCTGTAGCATTTGTTCTTTTCTCGTGACACATCAAATCTGATATGGTTGACGTTTGTTGTGTAGGAGAGAGGGCGCATTGGCTTTCTTGGGCAAATCGTTTCACATAGAGGCTTCCTTCAAATCTTCTCAAATTGATCGAGACGACATAGATCATCATCATCAAGGCATCTACAAGGTTTTCCAGGTAGGATCTACAGGTTAGTTCTTCTTTTTTAGATATGAATCCATTGACATCTTCATTTTCATGTAAAAACCCTAAATATCAAAAAATATTATGGATCAAACCGCTTGATCTCTTAGCAAACCATTTCTAGGTTTTGTAGATCGGGTCAAACCCTAAGTGGGTCTTCAAAAACGTTTTGCTAAAGTGACCCCATTTGGCCCAAATCCCAAGGCACTTTCTTCTAAACCCTAGCGCTACCCTTCATGTTGCCTCCTCCTCTTGCGATTTGATCTTTTCCTTGTGACTCAGGTGCTTTGATACTCTAATACCTTCTTTCAAGTATACCTTGTGGTACTAGGTAGCCCCAATCCTGTTCTTACCCTCCCTGCATCGATCATGTTTCCCAAGGCAGTGGATATGGTTATCTTTTGCTAGTACCTTGATCCCAGATCTAGTAATAGGCTCATAGGTCCCCTGTATTTCGAACTTGGATCAAATTTCACAGTTCATAAACCCCTGATCCAAGCCCTATTTCACCTTGTGACTTCATCCATAGATCTAGGGTTTACTCCACCTTACACCTTACGTACTTCAACTTCATTTGATATGATCTGGTGTTTTGGTCTAATCTCTCCTGTCAAGAGTAGATCTGGGTCTCCCCCGTTGTTGTCTTGGCCTAAGACAACATCAAGTGAAGATTGCCTCGATTGGCGTGACAACCATCCATTTGGGAGTCGAAGCTATCTTGGTTACACCTCTTTAGTTGCCCATCCCTTTACCGTCCATCCTAGATCCAGCTCATAGAGGTAACTAGAAGTTTGGTGATAATAATGCTTTCTTTGAAAGTCCAGGGAGGAGCTCTATGCTTCTAGCCTTCTTGTACCCTCTCTCGATACCAAGCAGGTCTCCTTTTGGAAGGAGGAACTTCAAGTAGTTCTTCTAGTGGACTGTCAATGTTCTCAGGAACATCTAGAATTTGATCATCAAATTCCTCTTCCTCCCTTTGAATTTCTGAATCTGGAAACTCAAGTGGAGCAACTGCTTCTTCCGATGAAAGCTCTAGTGTTTTACGAAACACAGCTTCCTCATGGAAGATCACATCTCTGCTGACCTCAATGTGCCTTTGTCCAGGTATATATACTCGATAAGCCATCGAGCAATCACTGTACCCAACAAATATACCTTTCTTACTAGAGGGCTCTAGCTTGGCCCTCTTCTCTTTTGGCACATGAACATCAACAGGATTACCAAATATCCTCATATGATCAACTACAGGTTTCTTCTTGGTGAAGACTTCTTCTAGAGTCTTCTCCCCCAAGATAGCATGTGGGCTTTTGTTCTGAATGTACACAGCAGTTCCGGTAGCTTCAGCCCACAAAGACAAAGGAAGATCTAGATTAGTGATCATGGCTTTAGCAGCCTCACGGATCGTTCCGTTCTTCCTTTCTGCAACCCCATTCTGCTGTGGATTGTAAGGCACTGTCAACTCTTTCTTAATTCATGCTTCTCGACAGAAATCATCAAACTCATTAGATTCATACTCACCTCTGTTATTTGATCTCAAGATACGGATGTGTCTACTAGTCTGATTTTCAATCAGTGTCTTGAACTCTTTGAACCTGTGAAAGGTTTCACTCTTGACCTCGAGGAAGTAAATCCAAGACTTCCAAGAGTATTCATCAATAAACAAGACATAATATAAACATCCACTCAAGGATGGTGAAGACATAGGCCCACAAATGTCAAAATGAATCAAATCCAAAATGCCTTTAGATCTACTCTTGCTTCTGGGAAAGGATTTCTTAGTGTTCTTACCTAGAGCACATCCTTTGGAGATTCCTTCATGTTTTGGAGAAACTTCTGGCATACCTGTAACCATCTTTTGCAATCCTGGGAGAGCTGTGTAGTGAAGGTGTCCGAAACTTCTATGCCAAAGTTCACAAGGATCAACTGTGTGATGTACCAAAGCATGAGAGGAATCTTTGGAAGCCTCATAGAGGCCTCCCTCTCAAACCCCAATCTATACTACTAACTTTAGATCTGTGTGTTTTGCCCATAAAAAGACCTTCATGTCCATGAAGAGGACTATGTAGCCCTTGTCTTCTAAACCAGCAACAGATAAAAGATTCTTCTTTAAACCAGGGTCATAAAGAATATCATCAATATGAAGAACCGTACCTGAGTCAAATTGAAGTGAAGTTGAGCCAACTCCTTCAATCTTGTAGGCGGAGTCATCTCCAAGTTCTACCTGAGTAGTGAACTTCTTCTTTCTGTAACAGTTGAGAGCTCCACAGTTACCTGTCATCTGCTTGGAGGCACCACTGTCCACCAACCAAGAAGTGGAACAATCTGAGAAAGAACCAGTTAGAGCAGAAATCAACTAGTACTCTCTTTTTGGTAAATTAGTTTTATTAGCCTTGGTTTCCTTCTTTTTTTTTGGTTCTTCATCTTCTTCTTCCTCTGCATCTGCAGCAGATGCTTGAAACCTTCTCTTGGGTTTCTTCTTGTTCTGCTTGCAGTCTCTAGCAAAATGTCCAAACTTGTGGCAACTATAACATTCCACTTTAGACATGTGAGAAAACTTATCCTGAGGTTTCTTTCCCTTCTTTTGCTGAGGGAAGGCTTCTTGAACTTCTTTGTCTTTGCTACAAGTGCAAGGTTGTCCTCCTTGACTACCTTGCCAGAGGTCCTTCCTTTTTCTTCTATTTAATCATGCCAAAGCCTTTCAAAGGTTGGTTGATTCTCTCGTCCACTGACAGATGCCATGAAAGTTTCCCAAGAGCTTGGGAGACCATCAACCACTCTTTGCACAAGGTCATCATCATCAACAGTAATACCAATAGCAATGAGTTGATCTCTTACCTGTGCAATCTTTATGAAGAAGGAACCAACGCTTTCATCTTTGTTCAGCTTCAAAGTTCTTAGCCTCTTCTTCAAGACTCTCTTTTGACTGGGAGCCTTATTTTCATATAGGTTGACCAAAGTATCATAGCATTCTTTAGCAGTCTTCAAAGATGTGATGTTAGGCATCACTGAATCTCTGACAGAATCATAGATGATTCTTCTAGCCTTACCCTGCTTCCTCTTGTAAGAAATCCTACCAGCATTTGTTGTTCGCTCTTGAATGACATTAAAAACAATGTCATCCAAGTCAAAATTTCATCTGGAATGGTTGTTAGCCTGATCTTCTATGAGTTGAAGTTGGCTGAACCACAGAGATTCTCTTCCGGGTTGAAACCATTGTTGGCCATCTCTGCAACTTAGTCAAATGTTAGATCTGCAAATCTTATTCCAAGATCTAGGAAAAACAACAACTGTGTCCCTTTACTATGTTTTCACATGCTAAGCTCTGATACCATGTTTAATTTTAGCATTAGCATAAATACTTAAAAAATTGCAGATTAACTTAAACAGATAACATGTGTAGTAAAACAACATTCATCACATCAGCAGAATGGACACGAGTTTTTCACTGGGGAAAAACTCGTGTCCATTCAAAGGACAAAAACCCCTAAAAATCATTAGTAGCTCATCGCATAAATGAGATGACTTAAGAAATTCTTAAAAAGTTCCTCAAACCCCAATTTGGGTTTAACCACAGTTTACAGATGATCAAATAAAATTTTCCCCAACAAAAAATACACTAAGGGTTTCAAACCCTAGTTAACCAAAATTCCAAATCTGCCCAGAATTATCAAGACTGCTAAAAAACCAGTCTATCAAAAACAATCAAGCCTTCCCGAAGGACAAAACAGGCTGCCCAAAAATTATGACAAGCTGCCCGAGAATTTTTACAGGCTGCCTGGAATTTTTCTTACCTACCCATATCTCTCTCTGTCCTGCCCGACTGTTTTTTCTTCTCTACCCAGCCTACCCAAATTTGCCCGATCTAGGGTCTGCTGCTGCCCGTTCTCTTGTTGCCCCTGCCCGGTTGACTGTTGACTGCCCAACAACTTCTTGAATAGTTTTCCTGCTACCCGAAAGGGCTAACAGTCTAGGCCCGTGGCCTAAGGGACTGTCCCGAGGACCTGTTGAAGACCCGACAGCCTCACGACTGCCACAAGACCCTCACAGGTCTGCCTTCGGGCTACCTTGAGGGTTTATTAGGCCACGACAGCCCTCACGGGCTTGCCCACAGGCTACCCGAGGGTGCCAAAAAGGCCCTAGCCCTCCCGGGTATGCTTGCTACAGGCTGCCCGGAGGTGCTAAGAGGGAGTGCCCTCTATGCACTGTCAGCAAAAGAAATAGACAATGTCACATACCCCAATTTTGTAAAATAATGTTATTTGTTTTAATTTGATTCCTAAGACATTATGTTAAATTTAATGCTAAGTAGAAACTGATGACTCAGCAGAGTCAAAAGATGTGGAATGTAATTCTCAATATTTTATTTTTAATAAATAAAAAGAGGAGACAACAGCTTGGGAGAGCTGTTAATAAGAGTGTTACTGGTCAAACTGGTGGAAGGAACTAGGTGGAGAGCAAAAGACAAGTGGCAGCATCCTCAAACACTTCCTATGTTGCAGGTGGCAACTTCCCTACATTTGGGGTCATGATCCCCCAAGAAAGTGGGATCAGAGCAGGTGGCTCAATTAATGACAACTAACCCAAAAAAGACCTAGGCAATCTTTTAAAAATGCCCAATGGAGAGAGCTGAGGCTGCTCAAATATTTTCCAAGAGAAGAATCATTCAGGAGGAATGCACTTCAAGGAATTCATTGGGAAAAAGGGAAACTGTAAGGAAGGTGTTTGAGGGATAAACTGCAATAACTTGATCTGATACAGCTTTCTAGCTGAGAGATTTGACTGACGAGTTCAGGTTTGGTATTGAGTCTCAGGACTAGTACTTGGTTATTTGCTTCACCTAGTTCCAGCGAGGGAGACCAGAGCAGGCTCGCGGGTCTTGAGGAGTCACTATTTGAGCGCTCTCCAGGAGTTGGTAGGGAGGAACGACCTCCCATTGTTGTTGTCGACCAGCTTTAAGAACAGGTTCTGCTATTTATTAATTTCTGTGTTAACATCTGTGTGTGATTGAATGATGCATTTTCAGGTTATGATGTAAACTTAGAGGATAGAATATCTTAGTTTGTTTAGTAATGAAATTATTCTTAATGAGAAACAAATCCTATCTGTGTTTTTCCCCATCTGGAGTAATCCAGATCGTACTCTAGCATAGGAGGTGTATTAAAATGAAGAAAGTATGATGTAAATATAAAATAAGATGTTAGCTCGTTTACTAGAATGTTATCTTTTATTTGTTATCAGAAGAAATATTATTTTGTACATAGAGTAGTGTTAGACCTAGACTGTGAATGCCAAATCATTAGAAAAGGAAAGGAAGCTATATCATTTTACTAACAGTAGTATGTTTTGGGTAGACGAAACAGTTCTCTATACAGTATTCACTTTCGTAATCTTTACATTTATTTTAAAACAAAAGGAAAAGAAGAAAATAGTTAAAATGTGTAGTGTTAGTTAAATAAAATGCTTTTCAGCTCTACAATTTATTTCTCTTCCTATTGCAGAATAAATAACTACTGTGTTATTAGCGACCAAACTGCGAGTAAAGATAGAAAAACCATTGATTTAATTCTAAAGACAAACTAGTTGGTTTCAGATTTTATTTATGGCTGGTAATGTAAATAATTCATTCATTTTTATCTAGCTGAGCTTAAACAAGATCTACAGCTACTAACCTATCTTTTATAAAATTTAGACAAACACTACAATATAATTTAGAGGAAAGAACATAGATAGTTTGTTATTTCTTTTATTTTATAAATACTAATATTATAACATAAATAGGATAACATAGAATACAGAAGGGACTTCTTATAAATTATTTAGTATAGAGAGCATAAGAATACAACAATAAAATACTTTCTCATTATACACCTATAAATAGACTAAGTATAAAGATAATGTATATAATTATAGGAACAGAATTTGTATATAAATAAAATAACATTTTTATCCCATTATAATAAATATCAAGTAAATATAAATTACGTACTTTAAAGATGTAACTATCAGTTACATAAGTACAACTCTAAGAACATTAAATTACTTATTTTCTGAAGATTAACAATTATAAAACAATATTTAAAACTTTATTAGAATAGAGTGAATTAAAGTAAAATAATATAAAAACAATGTACAGTTATCCTAAACAGGTGACATTCAAATAATATTACAGGGTAAATTCAAATGCAATAACTTGCAGGAAATAAACTAACAGAGTATAAACATGCTCGATCCACCGAGCTCAACCACCCATTTCACCATATAAGTAATAACCAAATAAATTACAGTATTACTTTGTAAACAAAAGATAATTTAAAGAAACAGTAAATACATCTTCATATCGCTAAGTTAGGGTGAACCCCTAGTATATCAAAATTTACAACAGAGGTATAAAACCAAAGAGTTTAAGCTCCTTTCTAAATGCCTCTCGGCTTCTAAAAATCAAGAAAGTATGGCTTTATCATCCTTCCCTCATTTATACAGTTTATACATAAAAACTAGAACAAAAATCAAAATTTACAGGTCACGGCCTAAGCCGGAAACCCCGCATAAAGCAAGGGTTTTAACATCAACGAAAATAGCGAACCAAGTTAACCCAGGTAAACCAAAACCACGAGGGTTTTGCAGGCCACGGTGACCAACCATCAAATGTCCCATAAGGGACTGAACAAGGAGGAACTGCCATGGGATATCCAAGGCTTACCTGTGAGCAAGCGACTGTCACAGCCTTGCACCAACCACGCAGTAGGACAAGTCGATACCTGTGTAACATCAAACACGATATTGTCAATACCTTGCTTTTATTTAAGTAGACATGTAACAAAATAGAGATGTAGAAATAACGAAGATGTTAATACCAGTTCTTACCTCAAAACTTCACTGAAATATAACCGCCCACAAACAGTAATGCTGCAACCAACGCAAGGAGGAACAAATCCTTCATCTGCCACATGAAAAATGGAGTTTACCCACGCAGCAATGACCAGCGAAGGCCAAAAGATAGAGCGACAAGCCAAGCAGGTATGAATGTTTGGGCCGCAACTTTACCAACCTCAAAACCCACTCTGCTGCGAAACCCTAAGACCAAACAAATCTTAAGAGGTGAAGCCACGACTCTCACTATTGGGCCGCGGGTGATTAAGACATTTGTAGTCTGAAGATTACTGAAAGGAGCAGGCAGTGAAGGATAAACCCCGAAGGAAAACAACTAACTCAGTTCCAACAGCAATCAAATTGTTTACAACTCTTCTCTATCAAACGTGCAGGGCGAGCCCACAACGTGCAGGAGACAAGGAAGCAAACCGGGAGACTACCAGCGACGACTTGCAGAGCGATAATGCAATCAAAAACTCAGTAGCAGAGCGGCCGAAGGCCGAAAACAACAGAAGAAATAACAAGTTTAAGGTTTACCAATGCCCTTTTAACTACACAACACTTGGCTACGATGATGCCACGTTCACCAAACAAATTATTTGCATGCAGTGGGTAATCCCTATAGTCCCGGCGAGCAATCAACGAGAAGACTATTATTCCAATCATTTGGGGGATTTCGAAGTTCCACCATAATCTTTACTCCCAATGTCAACCTAGCATGCACGTCACATGGTAAACAAAAGAATCATTATTATAAAAACTATGCCATAAAACTCATCAAGGGCGTGGTGGATAATACGACCCATCATTATACAAATATGGTATACATTCAATCAAACAATTACAACTTGAGTAACAATTATGCCATTTAATATTATACCAAAGAAATTCATAAAAATTATTTATGGTAAGATACCCTTTTTGCTAGAGTTATTTCTAGGTTACCTTTGAGTATTATTTATTAAACTAATAGGGTTTGCAAATGAGGTGTTAAAGCCATTTAGGGCTTGTCATTAGAATTTTGATCATCTAATAACAATAACTGGACAAAAATTTCCAGGTAAGTTATGTGTAAAAGAACTCAGTGCATCAACACTAACTTAATTCTTTTTGAGAGCAGCATTTAATAATGTTATAATTCCTTTAAACTTCAAAGCTTTGGAAGTTGGAATATTGGTACAAAAACTCATTTATCAATGTGCATTACTTCCATATCACAAGGAGTAACCAAATCTATCATGACGTAAATGGTATATGTTCACAATTTAAGATAGACCCTTAACGTAATAACCCTGCCATCCTTAGTCTGCGTGCAAAGAAAGATTTAAGGCGTTTACACACACGACAACTATGGTAAACATCGAAGAGATTAGTACGCAATAAAAACTATAAATTACAACTACTAGAGAGAAAGCAACTGTCACCAATACTGATAGGACTGAATCTCGTTTCCATGGCGTCTTTAAAAGAATAATGATTTAATGGTTTTGCCTCATAAAAGCATTTGAAATTGAATAACATTTATATTCTTTTACTGAGCTATTATTTTTGCAACGAACATATATCTGAATGCTTTAGGATTATTGACAAGCAGCACCGGATCTTTCTTACCTGTAAATCTGTAAAAGCAGGTAAACTTTCTGCGTTAGCTCAAAGCTAAGTAAGCCCCAGAATACCAAGACAGTTCCACCTTGTGGTCGCAAAGAAAAATAAGTCATTAAACTGAAAAAGAATTATTCTATAAGATAAACATAATCAAGTAGATAATTCAGATTATGAAATCATTAACATATAACTAATTAAAACAGTTAGCTGACTGCATTGTTGAATATTATCTGTATTTTTCGAAATTTTAAATTTTTCGGAAATTTTGGGATTTTGACAGACAACCCACAAAAGAAGGGGGGCTGCCCACGAAAAAAACACAGCTGCCAAGGATTGTCTGGAAAATGAAAAGGACTGTAAAAGTGTTGAAGATGACTGCCCTGGCTGAATATGAGGGTTTAACAAAAGCCCTAGATGAATAACTAAAGGTGAATGAAACCCTAGTTGAGGGTTTTGCTGATAGATCTTCAGTAGCAACAGTACCTATGAGAGCAAGTGAATTTGCGATAATGAATTGACTTGATCTTCTTTTATAGACTTTAGTCACCTGTAAGTGGACTAAAATTAGGAAAGATAAAATAATAATATTTTATTCTTTTCCTAATTTCACTTTTACCTTTTTACCAAAAAGGTCCTTTTAGTAACTTTGACTTTACCCAAAAAGTCCTTATGTAATTTGACTTTCACTTATGGTCTTTTTCCTGTGGTCCAAAAGTCCTTATTTATTTTTGACTTTGACTTTAGCCTTTTTCCAAGTGCCCCTGTGGTCATCACCTGTGATCTTTTTTATTCCAAAAATACATCATCATAAACCAAGAGAGTTACTAATGTTTTTATCTCACACTCTGTGTGACACCAAGATTAGGAACTAGGGTAACTTAACCAAGGGCATCTAAGCCTTGGAGAAGTACACAAAGCCCATAGATCAAGGGTCAGAGTGTCACACATGCCTAGACCCAGTCTAGGACTTACAATGCCTTCCTGGTAACAGACCAGGTGCCTCAGCCATGGGCTACATAATTTGACCCTAGGTCAAATACTTGGTAACAGACCAAGCGCCTCTATTCTCCCAGAGAATGGCTACTCAGAACTAAGCTGAGTCTACGAGTCTTAGACTGGTCCACATCGTGGTCTCGGACCAGATGTCTACCATTCAACAGAATGGTCACTCAACACTAGGTTGAGTCTACCCAGGGCAGAGTTGGATCTATATCATGGTCAAGGACCAGATATCTACCATTCAACAAAATGGTCACTCAACACTGGGTTGAGTCTACACCGTGGTCCTGGACTAGGTGTCTCCATTCTCCGAAGAGAATGGCTCTCGATGCTACTCAAAAAAATCAACACTCCCTCTCAGCAAGAGAGGCATTCTCTGCCATACCAAGCTTGTCACGAAAGTACACGAACTTTGATGCTGCCAAAGGCTTGGTCAGAGGGTTGGTCAAGATATGTGCAATCTATTCATCTATACGAATGTACTGCAACTTCAGAGCGCTTCTCTACTCTAGGTCTCTGATGAAATGATACCTCATTTTGATGTGTTTCGATCTATCATGAAACACTGGGTTCTCTGAAAGCTTTATGCAACTCTGATTATCGCAATGGATGATCGTTGAGTCAAGCTTTCCCTCGAACAGATCAGATAACAATTTTCTAAGCCAAACTACTTCCTTGCAAGCATCACTTGCAGCAATATACATTGCCTCAACTGTACTCTGAGCTATGGAACCTTGCTTCCTGCTGGACCAAGAGATCATTGCTGATCCCATACTGAAGCAATAACCAGAGCTACTTTTCCAGTCAACTGCACTAACAGCCCAATCTGAATCTGAATATCCAGATAACAATACTCCACTGCTGGAAGTATACCTAAGCCCATAAGTGATAGTACCTCACACATATCTGAGTACATGTTTGTCGGCTACCAAGTGTATGTGCTTCGGATCTGATATGAACTGACTCGATGCATTCACTGTGTAACAAATGTCCGATCTCGTATGTACAAGATACATTAGGGATTCAATAAGTTGCCTATAACAAAGTAGATTCTATACTCTGTGAGCTGGATGGATGAGTCCCACAACTTTGTCAAGTTGGTAGTCATTGGTACGCTCATGGACTTGCAGTCCTGCATCCCAAATCTCTGCAAGATATCCACTGCATACTTTCCTTGTGTCAGGAAGACCTCTCCTGGCTTTTGCTAGACTTCTAAGCCAAGGAGGTAATGCATCAATCCGAGATCTTTCATCTCGAATTCAAAGGTAAGCTCTCTCTGACACTAATCTATCAACTGTTCATCACCTGTGAGAAGCAAGTCATCTACAAATAGAACAGGTATTAAGACATGATTATGAACAACTTTAAGGTACAAGTTAGAATCACCTGTACTTTTGGAAAACCCCAAGCTATGGAGTAATCCATCCATCCTTGCATACCAAACTCTTGGAGCATGTTTCAATCCATACAAGGCTTTCTTCAATTTGCATACATGGGTTTTCTTTCCATGAGTCACAAAGCCTTCAGGTTGTTCAATATAAACTTCTTCCTCAATCTTACCATTGAGAAAGTTGTCTTTACATCCATCTGAATACTGCAGCAACTGAAATGATGGTTCTGATGGTAGTATACCTGGCAACAACAGCAAATGTCTCGTCATAGTGAATGCCTTCTTTTTGAGTGAAGCCACGAGCTACGAATCTAGTTTTATATTTTTCCACACTGCCATCAGCAGCATCCTTGATTTTATAGATCCATCTAGAAGTCACAATTGACTTTCCTGTTGGTCTAGGAACAATTTCCCAAACATCATTCTTCATGATAGACTTGTACTCTTGAATCATGGCATCAATCCATACTTGTTTACTGGCTGCTTCTTCGTATGATGAAGGTTTTGAACTGATAAGCTGACTCATAAGACCAAAGTACTTCTGTGGTCTCATGCTTTCTCTGAAAGTCTCGGGAGGAGATTTATGCTTCTTGCCTTCTTGTATTTGTCTCTCAGTACCAAGCAGGTCTCCTTTTGGAAGGAGGAACTTCAAGTAGTTCTTCTAGCAGACTTTCAGTGTTCTCAGGAACATCTGGAATTTGATCATCAAATTCCTCTTCCTCCCTCTGAATTTCTGAATTTGGAAACTGAAGTGGAGCAACTGCATCTTCCAGTGGAAGCTCTAGTGTTTTACGAAACACAACTTCCTCGTGGAAGATCACATCTCCGCTGACCTCAATGTGCCTTTTTCCAGGTATATATACTTGATAAGCCATCGAGCAATCACTGTACCCAACAAATATACCTTTCTTACCGGAGGGCTCTAGCTTGGCCCTCTTCTCGTTTGGCACATGAACATACATAGGAGTACCAAATATCCTCATGTGATCAACTGCACGTTTATTCTTGGTGAAGACTTCTTCTGAAATCTTCTCCCCCAAGATAGCATATTGGCTTTTGTTCTGGATGTATACAGCAATTCTGGTAGCTTCATCCCACAAAGACAAAGGAATATCTAGATTAGTGATCATGGCTTTAGCAGCCTCACTGATCGTTTTGTTCTTCCTTTCTGCAACCTCGTTCTGCTGAGGGTTGAAAGGCACTGTCAGCTATTTCTTAATTCCTACTTCTTGACAGAAATCATCAAACTCATTAGATTCATACTCACCTCCGTTATCTGATCTCAAGATACGGATGTGTCTTCTAGTCTGATTTTCAATCAGTGTCTTGAACTCTTTGAACCTGTCAAAGGTTTCACTCTTGGCCTTGAGGAAGTAAATCCAAGACTTCCGAGAGTAGTCATCAATAAACAAGACATAATATAAACATCCACTCAAGGATGGTGAAGACGTAGGCTCACAAATGTCAAAATGAATCAAATCCAAAATGCCTTAGATCTGCTCTTGCTTCTGGGAAAGGATTTCTTAATGTTCTTACCTAGAGCACATCCTTTGCAGATTTCTTCATGTTTTGTTGAAACTTCTGGCTCCTATACTTCCATTCTTGGAAGTTTTCAGCTCCCCCAAGCTTGTCCTCAAGTTGAGTATGATGAGTCATTTTGAAATGAGAACCTCAAATGGAAATAGAAAGGATTTAGATCTTACCGATTTGAGGTGTCTGATCTGGTTCCGGTGCTGGCTAGCCTAGGGTTTTGTCAGAGAAACCATAATTTTCCAAACTTGGAGTTTTGGAATTCTGTCTGGATAGAAAGATGCACCTCCTTGAGGCAAGCTACTCAATAAGGTCATTTTCTAAAAGCCGAGGTGGGAAGCCTCTGAAACTTGATGGCCTAGTTCTTCCCTGCACCAATGTCTAGGTCAAAAGTGAAACTTCTTCAAATATGATTCTGCTTCCACCAAAAGATGCACCCCTCTAGGGCGAGTTAACCTAGCCTTCTTTTCTTGATGATCTGTGGAGAGAAGACCTTGAACTAGGAAGCCCTAGTTTCCACAGCTGCACAATGCCTTCTTTAACAGAGGCTATGATACCATCTTAATTTTTCTAATCTAATTCAAATTGATTAGGATCTTTATCTGAAAGAATAAAAAGAACAGCAAGATGCATAAGATAGAGCAGATACACAAGACACACATTTTCCTCGGGGAAACCATAAAGGAGAAAACCCCGCAAACTTCCTCAGAATAGTTTTGTTACTGAGACAATATCACAAGATAGAAAAAACCCAAGTATAAGATGTCTTATGCAATTCTCTCTGTCTCCTCCTTGATCTTCTCTCTCTCCTCATGCAAACTTGAGCGAGTGGGTGTGTGTATAAATGAGGGAGGGTGCCTCCCTATTTCTACCGTTCAAGTGACTGACCTTACAACTTGACTGGCTTGACTTGTTACCCTCACTGGTCGACTTCTCCTAGAGGGACCTAAAAATGCATTTTATTATATTTGACTTGGGGACTACTGCTCCGACTTACAACGAAGGGTTTACCTCAATGACCATAGACAATAATGACATCCCGAAAGGAGGGAAACACATCTCCAATGGGGGTACAACAATATACACTAATAATATATATCAAAATATCTTCCAAAGTTACAATTACAACAACACAAACAAGCGGCATGCATCACTCCTAGGCCATGCATAGCCTTAAATGCCATACCTTCTTCCATTCGTTGTACGTTGAACTTTACAACAAGCAATTAACATGTCCATTCAAGTTGCCGTTGGAAAAACTCTCTTTTTCCTTAAAGCGAGATGTAAAGGCATGCACCCACTAATTAATGGTTTGGCTTATGATTTGTTATCCTCTAATGGTGGATAGATATACAGGCATGTACATTCCAAAGCATGATTGTATGATACGGTTTATACTATTGTTTTGTGGTGTTTGCAAATCTACACAATAGGACAACCCTATCATTGTTGAGCTACAACCATTATTACAAAATTAGGACTTAGCATGCACTATATTCATTCAATTTAACCTTATACAGTTATACTTCATATTTGTATTTAGTTGACTGAGCCTTCTTTTCAAGGAGAAATGTGAATGGAGGATTTAGCAATTTGATTGAATCTGTGAGGGAGTTTTTCACATACGGAGAAGTGTGTCTCAGTTAGCACCTGACCACAGAGTATATCACACATGAAAGAATTCAATCCTGGAAGCCAAGAACTGGTGGTTCGTGTGCAAGTTACAATGAAGGAAGGACAGAGAACTTGTAATTAATTCTGAGCTGAGTTTATAAGGAACAAATATTATTTCCACACAGGATAATTGCTAGTGAAGCATGTGGGATACAAGTTCCATGTTTATCGACTTTGGGAATACTTTTAAAGAGAAGGAATCCTTCGAGCAGGAAATGTGAACCCCTCAAACATCTCTTGAAATAGAGATTATATCACTAGTTTTCCCTAATAAGGAAGCTCATCTCATAGGCAAGTTGGAGGAGAACTAAAAAATGGGAAATTTTCTAGTGTCAAAAATCAATGACTTCAATCAACGTGGCATAACTTTAAATTCTTTTATAAATCTTTCCTTAGTCAAATATCAATTAAAGTTTAAACGTGTCTCTAAAATGACAACAAGCAATGGAGATATAATGAAATGAAAGGGCATAATAATCTCTGTGTGGAAGCAGTAAATTGCTTCAAAAAACTTCTTTAAGCCATAAAGATAGATTTGAAGCAGAAAAGACCTAATTCTCAATCCTATCCCAACCATAGTCTCTCCAAGGAGGCCAGTGAGAACTTGCTTAAGCCAGTTCAAGAGCTTGAGCTTCATTATACTGTTTTCTTGATGATAAAAAGTAAAGCACCTGACCTTGATGGGTTCCCTATCAAATTTTTTCAGGTAAGGGAGATCATTCAAAAAGACCTCCTAGAAGCAGTTGAAGAATCCAAGACATCAAGAGCTATGCCAAAAGCCCTATATGCAAATTTTCTATAAAAAAATTCCCAAAAGGAGCAAGCTCTGAATTTTGCTAGATTTAGGCCAATATTCTTATACAATTGCATATAAGATTAGAACCAAGATTATTGTTTTGAGACTTAAGCCTCAATTTTAGGTATTAACTTCAAAGGAACAAGGATATTTGACAAGACACCAAATCTCCAATTTTCATGTGATAGAAGTTATTCACTCTCTGAAGATAAGGAAGGAGGATGGCATGTTCTCAAGCTTGATCCACCGAAAGGCTACAATAAGGTTTGATGGGACTTTCAAAAAGTTCTGCTTAAAATTGGTTTCTCGACGCAATGGATCAATTATGTATATCCTTTCTTCTCTTCTGCCTCCTTTGTTTTTCTCATCAATGGGGATCATGTTATCACTTATATATATTGCAGTTGGTCTACCATGATGCAGCATACAGATTTATCTCTTTATCCTTCAAATGGGGTTTCAGCATGGATCATTATTTGTTGAGCCATTCAAAGTCTTTGTTCAGCAGCGGTTTCAGATTGTTTCCTTGCTAGGACTGAGATCTCCTTGTCCATTGAGATGATTTCAGTGGTGACCTAGTTCATTCGAGCAGGGTAGCAGATATGGTACACACAGTTAAAGAGGGGCATATCAGATACAGGAAGGTATATGGCTCCTGGGTTGGATTTTGCTCTTTAATGTATGTTAAACACCTAAGGTTGTTATGTTAGGATGATCATGGTGACCTGTTCTTATATTATATATGTATTAACGCTTAAACCTATGTTGCAAATGATTAAAGAGTCTAATGTTGAAGACTATCGCTGATTCCATGCTTTACACAAATTTTAAACCTTAGTGTTATGATGGTTCCATGTATCATATGTCCCCATCCATCCAGTTCAACCATAATTGTTTTTCTCCTATGACCTAAGTTGATTGAGACTTATGAGAATGGAGATCTTTTCCCCATCTTGACCCCCGTGCATGATAGACTCCATGTTGTTCTTTGTCTCTGGCTATGACGTATGTGGCTTGGCCAGCGTGGTCGAGTTCACTGGATGGTTTTCTTTTAGTCCTAAAAACAAGTGCTCCACCCAACAGTGTCTTTAGAGTCTAGACACTAAAGCATCGGAACGCATAAATGTTATATCTAAATGATGCAAAGTATAAATGTTATAAATTAGTCAATGGCCAAAGGATGAGTGTCACGTCCCCATACCCCATAATGTCGATAAATTAAAATTTTTACTTCAAGGACCCTTGTTCTCCTTCGAAACACAGGGAATGGACCTTAACACACACTTCAACCTTCATTCTCAGGCTTAGAAACCACTATAACAGTTGTTCCGCCCTTGACAAATCCTTTTTGCGACTAAAAACACCTTTCCCACAATGAACCTGTCCTTTTCGCACTTTTCCTTCCACCTTCCGCCTTTCGCCTTTACGACCTCGAAACTCGGGAGTCGGAAACTCAAAGGCTCGACAAAGTGAATTGTCAGTCTTCCGCCTTCCGCCTTCCACACTTCCGCTTTCCGCCCTTCCAACATCGAAAATCGGAAATCGAAAACATAATGTGCGATGGAAATTCTCAGCGGCTCTTCCGCACTTCTGGTTTCCGCCTTTCCAACCTCGGAAATCGAAAATCGAAAACATAACAAACGACAGAAATACTTAACGACTCTTCCTGCTTCTGCCTTCCACACTTTCACTTTCCGCCATTCCGACCTCAGAAATCGAAAACATAACAAACGACGGAATCCCTTATCAACTTTCCTCCCTCCATTGCAAAACTCGGAAATCGAAAAAACAACAAACGACGAAAATCCTTTATCCACTTTCCGCCTTCCGACTTCTGCCTTACTCTTTCCGCTGCGGAACTCGAAAATCGGAAAAACAACAAACGTCGGAAATCATTTATCCACTTTCTGCCTTCTGCCTCGGACTTCGAAAATCGAAAAACCCACTTTTTGCCTTGTTTTCAACTACCCTTTCAAGCGGATTCCAGGGTGCGGAAACACAACAATTCTGTCCTGTCCAACTTTTCCTCTTCCGGTTTCCGCCTTCTGCAGGTGGATTCCAAGGGGCGGTAACGCTAAGTCAGAAACATTCTGACTCTGTAACAGGCTTCCAGCCTCCATGGACTTAGGAAAAAATGCATAAAACATACAAGGCATAAACAAGCAAATACAAGGACATTCATACACAAGTGAACCTATACTTAATCATCCACAAGCATTCAACATGAACATAGCAATTCATCATATTCATAAGCATTATACTTAACTAGTATAGTCATTCATAAGCAAACACATTGCATAAACAGAGTGACAAAGATACTTAACTTGATGATTAAGTTGTCCCGCAACTAGCTAGGTGACTGCAACGTTCCACCCAACCACCATAGGCCAGTGTGTTCATTAATCTCTCAACACACTACCACCCCCGAGTTGGGCATGATTTCCACAAGGAACTAGGGAACAACAGGCTTACACACAGCCAACACACATCAGAACACAGTCAAACCAACCTGCAGTTGGGTTTCACAGATTGTCCAACCAAGCCAATAAACAATTGGGTTTCACAGGCTACTAAGACATCAAGCAAATAACATTTGGTTCCTTGGACTTACTCAGCCAAGCCAGCATTCACCTCAAAACATAGTCAAACCGACTAACAGATGGGTTTTCAAACTGCCAAGGCAATGGATAGCTAGAATTGTTGGGCTAGTCAGCTCAACCCCAAAGCTAAGGACAACTATACCAAATCTGGTTTGGTCTCCATAACTCCTACCCCACCCAACACAAGGAAGTGTTCCCTTCTCTGCTACACAGTCCCTCAGGCCATACCTTCCCTCTAGTGCTCTCCTGGGTGTGCAGGCAGGATTTACCAACCCCTCTTAATTTGTCTGTGTGGTTCCTCTCTTTACTAGGCTTATCAGCCAATTCTGGCCCTGCTCCGCTCCTAAGTCTTCAACCCAAACAGGGATGCGCAACACAGCAATCCACAAAGAAAAACACAGCACACAAGCTTCACTTTGTAACACAGAGAAAATCACTGTAGAACCACTCGTCCGCAACTCAGGCTAGCAGAGCAATGCACCATCATGAGTGAACGACTCCTGCATCCATTGTGAATAATGAACAATGAAAACAAAATGAATTACCCCCCCCCTTAGGTAAAAGCCAGATGATCTACTAGGCATGCATTCACTTGGGTTTTCTTGCTGTAGAAGCAAGAATACGGGTTTCCCCAAACTGCAGACTTGCAGGCTTGCTCAGTCATGAAATCGACTGCCATGCCTTGCTCTGCCCAAGGCATTAACTGCCTCAACCATTTTCCTGCAAGAAAATTGAATGACTGACTACCGGGAACGAACCAGGGTAGATGGGTCAAAGAACGGGCAACTTTTACACAGATCTATGACTGAGATCAAACATCAAACAAATCGACAGCCCACAGCGATTTCGCTTATTCAACTAGCACGTATTAAACAAGTCTTGATGTGCGCAAAATCCCAATATCATCCGCTTCATCAAGTTTGGAGTCCACCGTTGATCTGGTGGGGACACAGATCCAACAGCCCACAAAAATTTCATTGATTCAACTAGCAAGTTGTTTAACATCACTCGGGCACAAAATTTCTATCCAAAAGGATTTAATTCCGATTTCGCGTCTACTTGGGTGACTTGGGCGAAAAAATAGGAAAGGTTTTTAAACAGGGTTTTCGTGAGGATTGAACCTACAATCTCTCACCTGGCATCTGCTGGACATCTCCCCACCCTATCCCTTGTGGAATCATGCCCCCATCTCTTTAACGTTTTGCAATCCCATAGCTAGCTGTGGTATTATATTAATTTGTACATCTTCAAGATATATCCAAATATACAGTGTCTGACTCGGCACCAAAACCATAGGTGTCAACCTTGATCACCTATCCACAAAACATCAATCAATGCCAGGGCCTTGGCCTTGAGCTCTTCGCCATGATTCAAATACAATATTTACATCAGGTACAATTAAATACCAAGGGGTCAAAAGTGGGGTATTACAATGAGCACTCATTCCTTGTATAATGATAGGTTCATTTACCCCCCACAAGGGTAACAGGGTGAGGCAAACCCGTCGAGGCTATGGATGCTCACTAGCAGCGGGGCTAGGCCTTAGTCATTTCTATTTCTATTTCTATGCAAATTTACTATTTCTATGCAAATTTACTAAAACAGCCGGGCATGCAAACTGCCATGCAAAATTTCCCTATTTTATAGCTAAAATTGGGGTTAGGGTTTGCAGGATAGAATGAACACTTACCACTGATAAGCCGGCTGAATATGCTCCAGAGAGAATACGCATGCAAGATGAGCTGAGTTGATGAAGAAATGACCTTGTTTTCTGCTGCAATACCCCGGATGGCTGAATCAAACAAGTGTGACGTTTTTGCTAAAGGGATGGTCAGTTTCAGCTGGAAATAAGTCGGAAGGAAGGCGTGCCCATGCCAGAGAGGATGGCCGGAGCATGCAAGAGTTTTGACCTCTCCAAATGCCCTAGCGAATTGATCTCCCAGTCTGCTGCTCACGCCCCCACAACCCTGTAAATTGCTGCTAGCTGCCCCGGATGGACAATCTGATAGCTAATAATCACCCAATGCAGTAGAGTGATCCTATCAGTGAGGATGCAGGCTGCATGCGGAAGAAATATGGTGATCTAGAGTCCTGGTGAATGACTAGGGTTTCCCAGCTAAATGCCCCAACTGTACGGATGAACCTGCAAATAACCTTCGGACATATACTGGAACACTGGATAATGATGAATGCAATAGACACGGTGACAAACCTGGATGGTTTATCCTGAAGGAGACTAGGGCAAATATCTCACTGCCGAAATCCCGTTAGCTGAAGACGTCGTCTCCAACCCCAACTGTTGTGGCCGCACACTGTGCTGCTACTCAAGAGCTCCAAAATCAATAAAATCCAAAAGTAAAGTCTCCATTCACTTTATCTTTCTTTTATAACTTTCAACTGCGAAAACCCTAACTTTTGACCTAATTAGGTCACTTTAACTTCTAATTTGCAGTTGACTTGCATGCATGCGCATGGAGACTTAATTGGGTGCATGCATCATTAAATAATGCTTAGATGTCATGCATGTCACTTTCAGGGTTTGCTTGTCATTTTTAGAGTTTGCATGCATGTCATTTTTAGGGTTTGCATGCATGTCACTTTTAGGGTCTGCATGCATGTCATTTTTAGGGTTTGCATGCATGTCACTTTTGGGAACATTACATGTTCCAAATTGTCATATCTGTAGATGGAAACTTGCTAGAGTCTGAAGGAAACAAGCCCAAGTACTTTATCCATTTGTGAGACGCCACCATCCCCTATTGTTATCTGTCATGCATATGTCATTTTGGTCAAGTCTATTTGTCATCATTTAGAGAGATTACATGGGCAAATCCAACTAGAGGTCATCACCCTTTACTTAGCCTTGCTTTCCATCCTCACCCAACCTTAGCAAACTGTTTAAACTTTGTAAGTATGGAATATACAAGAGACTTCCAGAAGATTCAATCATTTTTCAAAGATACATGTATATCTTACTAGTTATTATTATTAGTATTGTCACCATGATTATGAATGACATGATTTAAGTTGGGTTTCAATATACATCTTGGAGCAGTTCTTACCTTGGATGCCTGCAGGTTCAGCTCAATTCTGCATCTCACCTTCAGTTTGGGTATTTTGACCTGGTCAACCCAATTGACCAAGTCAAACACGGTTCCCAAGCCAGTGGCTAAAAATTTGACAATGCTTATATTTACTCCAGACATGGCCAGGATCAATACTGCGGTTTTAGTTTTCATAGTTTGGCCTCAGATTGCATGATCAATGATTATTATCACTTTATTATTGGTTAGATTATATTAATTGCAGTGATTTTGGTTCTCCTAAAGCACCACAATGTTCCAAGGGGTGTGAGTAGTCACTTATACCATTTACCATTTATTATTACTATGTCTCCAGATACTCCTGTGCAGTCAATTTGCCCCAGTTCTCTGCCTGAATGAAGATATTATGAGTTTTATGATTTTCAGAGGTTGTACCATCATAAAATGAACTAGGAAATCATTGGAAAAATCGATTTCACTTGTGTGGTCAAGGAAATGACATGGAAACTTATCTAGATGATGTATTATGGCTCTCCCAACACCACCTATACCCCAATTTCAGTCATCAGTTTGTCTAGCATTATTTAGTTTGGCTCATCCAGTGAGGATGTCCCCCAAGGGGCGCCCCTCACCTTGGCTATATGATGTAGCATATTGTTCTATCTTATGATTTGATATTGTAATGGGTCCTAGGGAGAATTAAGCCCACCTATACCCCAATTCCAGTCATCAGTTTGTCTAGCATTATTTAGTTTGGCTCATCCAGTGAGGACATCCCCTAAGGGGCACCCCTCACCTTGGCTATATGATGTAGCACATTGTTATATCTTATGATTTGATATTGTAATGGGGCCTAGGGAGAATTAAGCCCCTAAGGTGCCCCCCTTTGATGTGTTATCATGTTATATCCTATGTTATCTTATGCTTTGACATAAACAAGGCATCATTGGGCAAAAAGTGCGCCCCCTTTGATCTAGTCAACTTGATCCATGTATTAATCCATGTAAAAGTAATCTCCATCGTTGATGATGTTATAATCTTAGTCGTCGGATGTAAAAGTAAGTTATGGTTTACGTCTCTCAAAAGATATATAAAGATGAGACCCCCCCCCCCATTGTAAACCAAGAGCTCTGGCATTGGAACTTCTAATAAAGAGATTTTCTGGTATTCAATGCTTGTGTTTCCATAAATGAATGAATGTGGTGATGATTGAAACTGTTTCTCTCTCGCACCGAGTTATTTCAGCATAGTTTCTTCTATCTTTTTGTATTCAATTTGATTTGCAGGTGAAGGAGGCGAATTGGAGAGAGGCGCATTGGTAGGAGGACTCACCCTGTCGTCATTCTTCGGTTTGGTTTTATCAGGGACTGGTTATTTCTTTATGATTCTTCATTCTAGTCTATTTTACTTATTATTTGCAAATCCCGATCCATTTGTCATTACTTATTGGTTTTCCTTGGTGTGGCACATAGAAAGGGCGCTAGGCTCATTAAGCAAATCCTTTTCATCAAGATCTTGTCTGGATTTATCACTTGATCCATAAGGAAGCAGTCTTTGTCATCCAGGTAGATATCTACGGGTTCCAAGTAAGTCTCTCGGCTTAATTCTCTATGTTTCAATTTTCATGCATTGCACGTCATCCACGTTATTGAAAAAACCTCTTGTAGAAAATAGGAAAATTCATCAGGGCATATTGCACTTGGAATCTGAAAATTTAGCGATCTGGATTTTGTCATCCATCACCCAAAACCCCTTCTCCCTCCCAAGCGTCGCCATCTGACTCCATTTACCCATCATGAAGTGGCACTGATCCCTGGGAAAATGCCCATCTTGTCCTGTCAGTTTTTTCTAAGTGTTTTGTGTTTCCAGTTTTGCTTGGATTTCTGCAAACTGTCAAACCATTCATCCAAGCATCAAATCAAGTGTGTTAGAAGCCCTAATTCTCTGACAAACCCTACCTTGGACATTTCCCTAATTTTTATCCAAATCCCCCCCGGGATCTAGGTTTGATCATTTTAGTTAACAAACTAAGCCTAGATCTGTTAACTAATTCCATAAGTCATTGTTTCATTTAACTCGAGTAACATTTTTGACACCCGTAACCACCTTTACTCAAGCATTCCTTAACTTGTGGCTTGATCCTTAAATCTAGGGTTTCCAGCTCTCACCTTACGTACTCTATGCATAGAGTTTGATCTAGTGATTTAGCTTTAGGTCTTTCCTTATAGCAGAGGTCTGGGTCTCCCCCTTTGTCACTTGGGCTTTAGTGGCATAAAGCGAAGGATATCTCAACCGACGTGACAACCATCCATTATTTAAGGGTTGGCGTATTCGTAGGTCATGACTTTGGTTGCTTGTCCCCTCTCCCATCCTGTATAGGATTACTCTACGGGGCAACTACAAGAATCGTGATAACAGGTCCTTCAAAGTTCTTTAAGGCCTTTAGGGGGCCTCAAGAAAGGATTCCCTCTCTCCCTATTCCTTTTCACCATTCTCATGGAATCCCTTTGTAGAACTTTGGTTAAGGACACAAATGAAGGTTTGATTAAGGGTATCAAGACCTCAAAAATTCCATTATTATCCCACACAATTTGTAGATTGTACCTTACTAATGGCGACATGCAGCATTAAAGAAGCAAAAGCATTCAAGAAAATCCAAAATGTGTTTGAAGCAAGGACAGGCCCAGAAATCAACCCTAAAAAGTTCAAGATCTGCTTTATTAAGCATAGGGCTAGATCCCATCAAAAAGTAATTGAAATACTTGTCGTTAGAGATGAGACTTTCCCTCTGAATAACTGGGATACCCACTCACTGCATTTGACTATGGCGGAATCAGTTGTCGTAGCACAATAGAGAAGATCAAACACAAGATAGAATCTTGAGCAAACAAATATATCTCTATGGCAAGAAAACTGGTATGCATCTGATCCATTTTAATAGTTATTCAAATATTCCTTAAAGTTGTCCTGCTAGCCCCAAAAATTGTTCTTACCAAGACTGAAAGCATTTTTAGAAAGTTTCTCTGAAGACATTACAAAGATGATAGGAAATGACACCTTATGTCCTAGAGAGAAGTTACTCTCCCAAAGTAGGGCAAGAGGATTGGGATTAAAATAGTTGGATATTATAAACAAGGCCCTAACAGCGAAACTAGTCTATAGATTTCTATATGAACCTAAAAAATTCTAGATCAAATTTCTCGCAGTCAAATACTTGACAAGTGCTACACTGAAAACCATTTTAAACTTAAGGCAATTCCCCAGTGGAACCCTAATCTGGAATTGCCTAGTAAAATGTTTTTCCCTTATTTCAAACCAATGTTTTTGAGAGATTAGAGAAAGATAGACCAATTCCATGGAAGACTCTTGAAATGGCCACTCTTCCATTCATTCAATGGAGAAGTTTCAAGATCTAAAAGAAGCTTTATCTCTTTTCAATTGGACAAACACATGTTGCTACTAGAGACCCAATGGGCATCTTTTTCTCCTCTTCAAGCCTAAAAGGATCCCAACCAATAACCTGTTCACATCCAGGAGAATCAAGGAAGTATTAACCATAAACACTTTCCTTCGATTGAGGTGCCATGATAGAGGGAACTTTTCTATCAAAATCACCCAAAACTTGCACCGACCCAATGGATTAATCATGTCTCTAGGAAAATGAGCCTCCGTGGTTGACTTGACATGGCACCATCTTCGCAGTTGAACCACAATTGCAATGGACATTACCAATGACGATCATCCAAATTCATGATTGAATATAGCATTTTGTAGGTCAAACAGTTAGGGTTTTAGGTTTCAAATGAAGTCCCTGTGGCATCTAGTTGGGTAAAGGAAAGGAAACGTGAACAATGAAAATGGCATTTATTATGAGTGTTTTCGAATAAAAATCAATCAAGAGCAACATCAACTCAAGGGTACTTGTCAATAATCTTCAAAATTATCAAGAAGCAAAAGTGGTCAGGGTTCAAATCCCTTTAAGCTCAAGCTAGTCCATGTTGAAGTTGATTCGGGAAATACAAAAAATGAAGAATAAATTAAAAGAATGAGAAAGGGGAAACAACCTACATTACTCCAGGAAGCCATAATTGCCCTTAAGATGGCATTCGAGATGGTTGATCGCCTACCCTGTCTCTCGAATAAAAAACCCTACCATGTAGACAACTCTTCCCAAAGTCCCCATTTTTCAGCCTCTAAAAATATGAAAAAAATTTAACTCGATTCTGATCAATCTACGAAATCTTACTCTGAATGGCTAGCACTATTTTATGTTAAATGAAGAATAAGAGAATCTTCACTTCCAATCTCATAATTGACTCCCTAAGAAATTATTCTACGAAGGGTGTCCGTAGGATTCAGCCTTACTTCATCAGTAAGGGCCGCCCTCAAATAGTGCCCTGTTCTACGTACAACAATGTGTTGAAATTCACAAGTTTGCATGATAGATAGTTAACATCTGATGTTCATAGGATGGTATCTTGGGTGTGAATTCCATTGGCAAGCGTCTCCCGCAACTAGCCGCAACTAGTGAGGTCAAGGGCACAAACATATTCTGGAAGATATCAACAACATCCTTGAAGAATTCAAATCCCAACATTGACTTGGTGGCAAGCACATAATGAATACGAAGATAATATCTAAGCTACGCCATAGGGAAATGGGAAATCCTTGCTTAAGCTACGCCATCAGAATTTACCATGGGAAAAACGTAACTTAAGCTATGTTTTGGAGCATATCTTAAGCGATGCTATGAAGCATAGCTTAAGCTAAGCTACGTTTTCCCCGTAATGTCACTTAAGAGACCTTCCATTAAATTTTTGTCAATTTTTTCTCCAGTTTTCTGCCTGCTCAACTTCAACTCAAGGTTGAAAATTTATATTTTCATTAAACATTGATGTAAGATTCTAAACATTGACTTGGGGCCCCAAATGTAGTAGTGTCTATATTTTCCAAGAGCGGTTTCTTGGATCAAGAATGTACTTAAATCATTTTTCCAAGTTCTATCATTGTCTTCATTAAAATTGTGTTGTTATAACATTCAATATGCATAATGGATCGAAAAAGTATTTTGAAGCAATCTATAGAACTTTCAAACTAGAAGATGGTACTACTAGGGTTCAAACTTCAGTAGCAGGAAATGAGAGAAGATTTTTGGTGCCAATAAAATCACAAGCACCTACTACTGTCACACAACACACTTTGGGTACCTACAAGCGTTCTCCTCCAACTCCTTCACCTGATGTGAGCACGACAAAATAGCAATTTCAACCTTGAACCATGCAAGGTCATGAAATTTCATCTAATGTTGTAATATATGAAATAAATCCTTTTCACCATAATCTACACATGAAAGCTTTGAGTCCACATCCAACAAGAGATTCTGATCCTAACACATGTGAAGATGATTTACATGCCGGGCAACAGAGGGAAGATAAGATGAAATCCCATGATATAGCCACAAAAACTGCTGATGGGGTATTCATGGGTTTAAATCAAGAAAATGGAAAATTTATGGATGTGGTCGATTCAGGGCAAACACCCTTTGAATCAGTTGCTTATGCAGCAGTAGCTGTATGAGCTACTGTTAATATTTCAAAAATAGATCTAGGAATACAAACTTAAATTAAATAAATAGATAACTCAAGAGAACTGATCTCTGAAGGTGAAGATGAGTTTCACGGAGCATTTAAGGGATCAAAATGAAGGGGCATATTGGACACCTGTTAATACATTGGAAAGTGATAATAAATACACCAAGTCTAGAATGAATGATCAGCCATTTGACATTAAAATTTGAAGGACAGAAATGGAGGAATGTTGTTTACAGCACTAGGTTTGGGTTTGAAAAAGTTCTTCCTAGTCAAAAAGAAAGATCTGGTTCTGAAAGTGGCGTAAAATGTTTAGAGAATCAAGTTTCTTAGTCAGAAGATGATCAGTCTCGTGTAAATCAATCCAACCAACAATACCACGATGAGTACAATCATAGTCAAGAAAAGGATGAAAACCAATTATCTTTTTGAGGATAAGGTTGAACCCCAATTCAAGAGGTCAATATCCAATAGTGCATGAAATTCAAGTGAGCAATATTTCTCCCACAAAGCTAGTCAACCACTGTTTGGGGACTCTGATGATGACGAAGATGAGCACGAGAGGAATTTTGAAATCCAAAGTATACTTAAGGGATATAGAAACTTTGGAAATGATTATTCTTAAATCCAGCATTTTCAGCACTCTCGAAATCAAAAGCAGTTTGATAATGAGAATGATGCGTATGAAAAGATTGTCAACAGATAATAATATCAGAACCAAGACTTTACAGATGAAAGCCAAAGAGTTCCTGATAGTTTTGTGTTTAAAATAAAGGTTACAGATTGAGTAGCGGGATCCCCAGCATCAGTAGCAAAGACAAAGTCAGCAGCAATTGCAGTTGAATCTGTTGATCTGGAACCAGCACTATCAATAGCAGTATAAGCAGAGGTGGTAACAAGAGCAGCAGGAAAGGTGGCTAGTTAGCCAGATGCATTTGAACCAGAACCAGTTTACTCACCTGCATTCGAGTCAACAGTTGACCCAGCATCCTTGTCAGTTTGATAATGAGAATGATGCTTATGAAAAGATTGTCAACAGATAATAATATCGGAACCAAGACTTTACAGATGAAAGCCAAAGAGTTCCTGATAGTTTTGTGTTTAAAATAAAGGTTATCCAGCCTAGTAAGAGTTATGAAGATGAAGGGCATCTAGTTACGTAGAGTGTGCAAAGATCAAGATCATCTACGCTACATGAAACCCAATTTGATGATTAGGTCGAGCCTTTAAAGATGATAGACGAATTAAACCACATTGCATTTTAGACCACCAACCAGATAGCAATTCTCCTCACGAGAGACACTCAAACAAAAAAACATTGAAAATACGGCATTTGATGATAACTCTACTTCATTAGGATACAAAGATGATATCTCTATTGTTGTCAGCTGCCATATTCTTCTCACTTTGGTGAGCTTCTTACAAATTCACTGAAACCTTAAATGAAAAGTTCAATATTTTAAAACAATTCCCTGGAAGAGACTTGGAAAAGGTCGTACGGTACAATAAATTCCATTGTAGCAGAAGAGCACAAACCTGGTCATCATTTCATGCCGGAAAGAAGTTCAGATGCAGCACGCCCGTCTCTATAAATTCGCAACAGAGGCTTCGATCCTGTTTGTTTTTTAATTCCTGGCAGAGGCTTCAATCCTGTTTGTTTTTTTAATTCCTGGTAGCGAGCAGTTTCGGATTCGATCTCCTTTTTATCTATTCTCGAGAAGTGAAACGGTCATAATTTCTCTCATATGTATGTCAACTGTTAGTTCAGGGACGGAAAAACAAAGTCTGTTATCTCAGGGACGGAAAAGCAAAGTCTGTTTGTTCAGGGAGAGAAAAGCAGTTATTTCAGGCTATTAAAAGCAATTCGTCTCATCTGCTAAGGGTTGGAACTTGGTGCAAGAGAGAGGAAAAATCTCAAGGGAAAAGCAGTCTTTTAAGGGAGGAAAGAGCGCTTTTCTACGGGTTAAGGGAAAAGCAGAGGAGAGGTAATTTGTCTCATTTGCTACCCTGCCCACCGCCTATTCCTATCCGTTGAAGGCCGCTGAAGGAAGAGGAAGTGGGAGAAGTGCCTATCCTTGAGGGAGTCGCCTATATATATATATATCAAATTCAACATACTTCGAAACATTTTCCTCTCCCTCTGTTTTCTGTTTCTGGTGTTCTACATATTTTCAGAACATTTTTCTGAAATAACATTTTCCTTTTCCTCTTTTTTCTGTTTGTCATCTTCTTCTATGTATGTGTCTGCCAGGTCTGTATCTGAGCCATGAGACTGCTCGGTATCTGAGCCCTGGGTCAGGCTGAGTCTCAGCCCTGAGTCTGGCTGAGTCTTGAGTCGATTGAGTAAATGATAGAGGAGGAAGGCGGACTGCACTGAAGGGGAAATGCTTTCAGAAACCTGGTCGACTTCAGACCTCTGCTGTATGTGCTGGAAGCGGTAGAGATCTCCCACGGCGTTCAATGGTATGTATTGCTGGCTTCTGCTTTTAATTCCATGTATTCTTCCATTTACAGATATGCTCTGTCTACCCTTTCAGCGATATTGTCTATATACCAAAGATACTTGATGGGATTTTATGTTTCCAATGCAGATCATGCGGTATTTTCTGTTTCCAAAGCAAACCATGCCTTAGCAAGATCCGATGAAGTTAGATCTATCTACCTGCCCAGCACAGCCACACACATAATATGAAGAAGTTAGATAACTAAAAGAAGGCTTCACCCTTATCCTTTTGCAAAATTTCTTCCCTGAAAACCGACCATCCTCCGTAGACCCTCCCTGTATCTGTTCTCTTCCATCCACAAAAATCCTGTCGATTTCCCCTCGCAAACCGTTTGCTGATATCCATGCATCCTCCACTGAATCTAGTCATCATATGAGCATATGCTCGACCCTCGAGCCCTCTGTTTTTTTCTTTTATTTCTTTTAGATCCCATGGCTGCATCTCCTCCCTGTTGTTCCACTCGCCAGCCACACGTCCACCACATTTCTTGCATTTCTCTGCATATGTACACGACGTAACTCTCCTTCCAACATGCGAAGCCTGTGACATGCTTAACGAGCTCTATTTTGTTTTTTTGGTTACATAGAGGGACTTCATAAGTATCTTTGAAGATTGCTATTGAAACACAAAGGAGATTATATTTGGTATTCAGGATTTTGGGGCTTCATATTTGAATTATACACTTATTTAAAAAGTTATTTGAATCATGTTTTTTATTTTTTTAATAAAGAGAAAATAATTTAATGGTTTTATTAAATTATTTCATTTTTTTATAATTATGGTTTCATTTTTATTATTTTTTTCACATTATCAAAGTTACAAAGATTTTATAGTCTTTTTTCCATCATCAAAATTACAAAGATTTTAGTCCAATTCATTTATTACTATTTTTTAATGTTTTTCAATTTTCAAACATGATGTAGAGTTTTAATATATATTTTTTACATTATCAAAGTTACAAAGATTTTATAGTCTTTTTCCATTATCAAAATTACAAAGATTTTAGTTCAATTCAATTTTCAAGAAATACATTATAGTGTAAATGATTTATTATTATTTTTTAATGTTTTACAATTTTCAAAAATGATGCAAAGATTTTATTGTCTTTTTACCATTATCAAATTACAAAGATTTATGTTCAATTCAATTTTCAAGAGATACATTGTAGTATAAATTATTAGTACTATCTTTTAATGTTTTTCCATTTCAAAATTGATGCATTGTTTTTTTTCACATTTTAATTCAATTGGATTTTAAAAAAATATGCAAATCTTTATTGTCTTTTAAAAAAATATGCAAATTTTTATTGTCTTTTTTTTCGTAGTTACAAATATTTTAGTTCATTTCAATTTTAAAAAATGATGTTGAACTTTATTGTCATTTTTCCCATTATCAAAGTTATAAAGGTTTTAGCTCATTATTTGACCTATTTTTTTGTATGTACCATTTATATTTGTTAGTAAACTATGTTATAAGTTTATATATTTAATTTGTTTTCATTTATATAGAGATTAAATTTCATTGGTATTGATATGTTTTATATAATTTAAATTGAGGAGGACCAACAGGTGGCGAAGACGAAGGAGAAGGGGAAGGCACATGCAGATGAGTAGGAGTAGTAGCACTCGGAAGAGGAGTAGGGGGAGGGAGGAGGGGAGGGGATTAGGAATTAGGAATAAGGGGAGGAAGAGGAGGAGAGTGAGGAGGATGAGTGGTTTAGGGAAGGGGAGGAGTCGAAGGAGAGAGGGGGAAGGGGGGTGAGGA